>DWCF01007623.1:0-10430 GCA_018230265.1 Delias oraia
ATAAAACCATACATAGACCTTCTAGATCCTTTCCTAATGATAGTCTTTGTTCATTTAACTGCGCCAAGACACTTTTTTTATACTTGTTCTTCAATAAATTAGATACATACTTGTCAGAATTCTCCAAATCAGAAAATTATACTAAACGTATGAGGTGTACTTACGACTATGTAATGACTTCGCAAGTGAAAAATATGTAGGAATAAAGTGAACATAAATTCAGCGATAAAAGAGAACATGTGAAAGTGTAAATATAAATATTTACGTGCCAATAAAATTTTATTAGTAAACATTGTTGCATAATGACTTTTGGCCAAGACGACGAGGTAACGTAATAATTTTAATTAAACCTAAGGCAGGTGACCATTTTCATCTCCAAACATTAACACCAAACGAAAAAACAAAGCAGTTATGAGTTGAGAACGTTGTTTTAAACCTAAATATTACCTACCTATATAATTATAAATATTATATTATTTATAATTATAAATTATAATTCAAATTACCTATCTTAGATTTACAGAGTATCTACATAAAAATGAAAGAACTATGGCCTTTAAAATTTTGACTCTACATTCAACGCTAGTGTCAGCGATGCAGAAACACAATGCTTTGTTTTAGAGAGGTTTAAAAGTTAAGTAAAATTCAACCCTTATGTCAATGACTTAAGTTCTATGTTATCACAAATATTTAATGTTTCTGATAGAGTGTAGACGAAACTATTATGGTCCTTGACCTTCCATAACACCGTTTATATCTAACACCATTTTGATGTTGTCAATAATAGCAAAAAACATTAGCTATATATTAACAAATAATATTTTACCATCGCCCTTATGACACTTTGAGACTTGGAAATGAAAGTACATGATGCCCAATGATTGCCCAATCATCATAACGAATTAATTAAAACAAATGGAGGAAATTGAGAAAGTTGTTCGAAATTCTTCATTCCATTTAATTGACATTTGACTGTGAACTTAAAGTATTAGCAGTAAAATTAGCGTCAATATAAACTTCTAATAAAAAATTGTGTCGTTTCGAAGAGTTCACACGCTTTTAAAAGAAAATAAGATTATAATTTTTACAAGACAACATAATTAATAACATTTTTACAAGAAAATAAGGCTTCAAATCTTAGATTTCAACAGTTAAGAAAAAAAATACAGGGAGCCGTAACACATAATATAAATATAACTGCATAATTTCGACATTTACGTAACGGCAGTTGAGGTTTATCTTCAAAATATCATAAACAAAGTAATATACGCAATAATTTCAAACTTCCTAAGTGGTATTAATTAATAATCTAACAATGAACATTAAACTATATACCCACGCTGTAACGGTAGAATCATATAATAAATAATTATTATAACATACCGTTTTCTCCAATTTTGAATAAAACTCCAGTCACACTGTTCATCTTCATCCAGCATAGTAGCTTCATGTTGCTCCACCCCACTACCACCATACACTATTTCTACTAATTGACGCGCCCTTTCGAAGTTTCCTTCAAACTCAACTATTAAGAATCCGTCTGGGCCCATAGTTTCCCTGACGTCTTTTTTATATGTCGCATCGTTAATTGGTAGTGATTCAGTAAGTGGTTCACCCTTTATTTCATAATAAATAGCTTCTGGAACTTGTACTTCTGACACTAGTTGAGTTCCTCCACCTTTATCTACTTCTCTACCTATTCCTGATTTATCAGTGTCATCCATAACGCGATTAGCATAAATAGCTTCTTCCTTTTGTTCCTGAGCCTTTAGTTCTTCTTTTTTTTCTTCATTGTGTTTTCGAATAAGAGAATCACCAAAGTAAATAACAACTTTGTTATTATTTTGTGTAATTTTATTGGCTAATCCACTTTCATGTGCTTTTTCAATGGTCTTCTTGTTTCTTTCGTCAGATAACCTCTTTGCTAATTCATCATAGCAGGGAGGGCGGTTATTGTAACCCTTTTTATCTCCTCCCTTATTTTCAGCTATCTTTTTCTCAACGCTTTGATACACAGGAGGTCGACAGCATTCATCCGATTTTGAATTCCATGGCTTAGGTTCACTATATATGTGTTCTAGTGAAGTAGAATTTTTCTGTAAAGGTGTGTACTTTTCATGTACGTTTTTTGAACCTGACTGGTCACTCTTCCGAAAATTTAAAACACTCCTTCCTTTATTAGAATCAGGATTATCACAATTTTTTTTTGAACGCGAATTTCCAAGTAGTTTGAATAATGGTTTGTGCTCCATTTGCTTCATTCTGTCTGAACTAGGAGCCTTTCGAAGGGCATACGGTCCTTCTTCAGAAGGTTGTGAATAGAGTTGTTCACAGCTTGTTGATTTGTGCGTGGAAGGACGAGGTTTTCCTGATGCGAGCGGTTCTCGACTTTGCCAGTGTCGAACTGAAAGTCTTGCAGCTCCTCTAATAAACTTCATAGGCTCCCAAGCCTCTGCTTTCTTAAGTATGAAATTGTCACCCATGTTTTGTTTGTTGGGTGGTTTGCGGGCATCAGCGGCACGGCACGACTGGAGCTCACGGCATAGAAAGCAATAACAGCGCGCGGAACACAGCATGACTGCGTGAGCGCACCGTCCGCACTGCTAGCTGCGGCCTTCTCGTGGACTCCGTTACTCAAGAACTATTGTTTAGCCCCGCTACTCTTACATACGCGAATAAACGATACGCTACGGATTAGCGATACCGTTGAGATTCGGACGCTCGTGTAATTTGGCGTAACCATAGGCGTAATGGTTAATGGCGGTGCCGTCACTCACGCCTTAATTAGAGTTAATCCATAAAGTTTATGATCGCTTTCTAAGTTTACGATATAACCTTTGTGTATCTAAAAGACAAAACTGGAATTCAGAGCACGGAATTGAAGAGCGATTAATTATGATTGATATTGCTGAATGATATTATACAGAAATGCATTAATCGTTGGAGTATGCACTTGTAAGCATGAAGCAATAAGTATCCAGTGTTCGATTGCGGCCAGCGAGGTCTCGGGGTGAACGAAACCATAAAGTGTTGCTAATTATAGAAAACGCTTGAAATGAACCGAACATCCCATTACCGATTCCTTGATTATCATTTGCTACATTTACATTTTAATATTTACCAGGTTCTCGATCGAGAACATCAGCTTATTGAGTAAGTTCCATAACCAATAATACAATTCAATAATATACTGACAAAATGTATGCTTAAATAGCTTTTTAAGTACTTATCATTGAGTTATATTAAACGTAACGTTTGTAATATACGCAGTATAATCTGTTCATGTAAAAAGATGATAGCAGATCGTGTCAAAACTTGTTTTTAAAAAGCAACCAAAACTCGGCGTCATCAAATCAACAAAATTATTAGACTTATGTAACGTGTTTTTAGAAGTACATATACATTTATTAATTTCTATATAAATTAATTATGAAAAACTAAGCATATATTTTTTGCGAATCAAAATGGTAACACTCAGTGCGAAAACCAAATGTCTCATGTATTGAACGATTCGAAGAGAAAACTATTTCCTTCGCTAGTTTAGTGGAGACAGCCACATCGTAAACTAAAATAGACTTATTGCACTTCTATTGGCCTACTCTATTCAGTAGGTATATTATAGGCAAACAATTTATAAGTTACTTGAGAAATACTAAGATTATTCTAGAAATCTGTATGAATATTTCGTTCTACTACAACTGTTTGTATGTATTTTATTTGAATAGGTCAGAGGATCTTCAAATCTTAAATATAATATTCGTTGTGCAAAGCCAATATGCTATAATTTTCACACATAAGGCATTTAACTGATTTTAATGGATTTGAATATAGATAGATACACGGACTCAGATGCCGGCAGACATTATTATAGTAAATAATGTCTACTTCTGCCTCCTAAGGAAATAGGTACTTTATTAATAAGTTTTATTTAAAAATACTTACAGAAATTATTTAAAAGCAACAAATATAATCTATAATTCCTATGCAGATAATGGTAAAAATATTTGATTTTTTTATAGTCTAGCAGAAAACGGAGCAGGTGGGTGTCCTATATGGTAAAGCAGCACCGCCGGCCATGGACAACCGAGCAACAATCCGCGCATTGGATGTGTTCCCGGCTTTAAACGATATTTAAGCGGCACTTTTCACCTCCGATATCCTCACTCACGAAACACAGTAAAAGTACTGTCTCTCGATGAGTATTCTGTGTACTTAATCAGTTTGACAATAAAGGCGATCTAGAACGAAATTAGATGTTTAAATGTAAAATACCTATAATATAACGCGAATGAAGGAAACACCGAGTTGAATGAATGTGAATCCCATCTTCACTTTACCGCTCTTATTTTTACAATCATGAATGAACAATTATTTAAGACAATAAATTTTCTCAAAGTTACAGCATATAATTAGCGTGCGGTAATGGTTGCTTTCTTGCGATATTTTCCAGAATTCTTGCACAATAACTTTCGTTACAAAACATCACGAGGCAGGTATTGTTCAGAATCACAATTAAATAGTTGGTTCCCATCCCAAGGTGATAGAGAAAGTCCTTTTTCTACTGTAATTCTAATTACTCTGCGGCGAAAGTAAACATCGGTAATGCATTAGACTTATGGAGACCGGAATGTTTTGAAGTAACAAGCACATAAAAATCTTAAAAGCTCCAATCGCTAAAAAGTTTTACAATCTCGACCTAAAAGAAAACAGAGGAAAGGATTGCAATAATAATAGGTATATAGAAGGCACAATGTGTTTCACTTCCCTCTAAAGATTAACAGCCGGCAACACACCAAAAGCGTGGATGATCTCTTACCATCAGGGAATTTTATATATAGCATTTAATCGGCTGTAGATATCATAAAGAAAACGTAATGAAAGATAAAAACGAGTTTTTATTATCGTAGGTACAATGTTGACTGATAGTCATAAAACTAGTTAATACCTAACTGTATAATATTATTAGCAAATAGCAATAAAATAATTCAGAAATATCGCGCCCGGCACTAGTATCGTATAAATATAGTTCGTAAAAGGACTGTGTCGTTGAAAATATTTATCCACGACGCGATGTTGCTACTAAGTTGATCATCAAATCATCACACGTTTTTACATGAACAGGTCCGGGGACATTATATAGTCATTTGCAGTGGTATGCGGTTGCGGGACTCATCTCTGGTCCCCAAAAAATTGCCAAACAGGATTTATGAAGTCGGGAATGCTCACTGCGTCCGGTCGTCGCATTTTAAAACTTGAAATTTACAAATATTCCAGCAATTATAACAGGGAAGACGAGCGAAGAGCCTATCTATACGATACTTATATAACTATAAAAAAGCCATCTGATTTATAATAAAAACAAGAATTTATTTTGTCTGACATTTAACATCAATCTTATATATAAAATAAAATACTCGTGCTCCATTGCTTGACTCCAAAGTTCTCCGAAACGACGTGAAACGATTTTTATGAATGATTAAGTTCATCTAAGGTAGGTTTGTAAATCGGTTAACATTTATTGTTCCTACCCTAATTGTAAAGATGGTTTAGCCTATTTTTTGATTTTACGGTTTTGTTATGAGTCAGCTTCGAAAAAAAGAGAAAAGGCAACATTTTCATTCTTCTATCAGCATTTATGACTTGTGAGGCAATTGATTGCAATTGAATTTTGTGGTTTTGAAACTAATGTTAACACTTTAATAGAAAAAAATGGACAAATTAACATTTGTATAAAATACATTTGAATTATTATTATTTAACTAGTTACATAATGGAGGAGTATACAAAAAGTTATCCGCGGATGTTATCAGAGTAGATACAGCTGACTATAAGACTCGAATACACGGCTTTATCGCAACCGAGAGACAAATGTACACTAAATGCCCCCTGTGCGACAGACCGACAGCACTATGTACAGTAATAATAACACAGCACCTCAAAGTCCACCCGCGAATAGTCGCATTGTTTATGAATATTTATTTTCAATTAATTATATAACAATTCACAATTCTCCTCGTTTTAATTGTTGAGATAAGAGCAATAACATAGAAATGGCCAATAAATTACTTAACAAGTTATTTAATTGAATATAATTGTATTCATTATTTAAATATTTTAACAGAAATACATTCTTTGTACACTATTACTGTGATAATTGAAAAAATGCTTACAAATTTAATAAAAATCAGAGTATTATTTAAGTACATTTTCCTACCCTTAACGATCCAAGGAGAAATAAAAAATGTTGTATCGCCGCTAACAACGTTGTGACTCATAATTATTATATTTAATTTATTATGATAATTTTTTAATTTTAATCCCCTTATTACCTCCTCAAAAACTAGTTGTAAATAGTAAAATATCATTAACACTTTTGATATAAACACTAGTAGCTACATATTCCTTAAAGGCCGGTAACGCACCCGTGGCTCTGCTAATGCTATTTGTTTGCCACAGTTTCCATAAAAAATATATCATATTAAACCAATACTCACATAGTTAAAAATTGATTAGTAAATTAATTTATTGCCTGGATAAGAATTTCGGTAACGCATCCAGCGCCCTAAAGTGATATACGGGTATCCATTGAAAAGATTCCTAGAACATTTATTTTAGTGCATCGCTTGAAGTAAGTGATCTTCAATCTCTCATTTTATAAAAAAAAATATAAACATATTAAAAAGGTATCCGTTAGCCCGTCAGCTTTAAGCGCACGTTTCTGTTTATCTGATCTGCTTCTGGTCTTCGCATACTTTTTGAATGCGCGATAATTTCGTTTAAGTCCCATATGTTTCACCATCAAATATTACAAGGTAAGGTTTTTAGCAAGATTTAGACATCGTAAGATAATTAACTATTGATATTTATAAAAACAATTAGATGATTTTTTCTCGCGGGAGAGCCATGCTGAAGCACAGGTATGCTGACTAGAGTATTCGATCCCGGTCGATTTTTCTAATCCCGGGATTTCGGGCATCCTCTAATGCTGACCCACTATTTGGACCGGCTCGTCCGAAGTGATATCTCAGGTTCACAGAATACTCAGAGTGAAACGGAATTTGTATTGTTTTTCGCTAAGCGAATGAGGATATATAAAGAAAACACAGTTGTCCATGAGCGGCGGTGTTCTCTCACCATATAGGGTACCCACTAACTCCGTTGTCCATTATACCATTAAAAAAATTGGTAAAAAAACAATTTTTTTACTAACTCATGCAAATATCTGTACGCAGGTAATAAGCATCTAAATCAAAAGTCACAAAATATATCACCAATATAATTCTTAATGACAACTTTGAATTTATGGTCATCATAAGTAATACAAATACAGAGCAAAGCTATTAACTATCACCCACTGTTTAAGATACATAACTCGCGCGGGCCATAAAACCGCAGGCACGAAAGAAACAAAGTTAAATAATTGCTTTACAAAAATGATTGTACATAAAGCGCTACCAGTATTTATCGGCTTCGAAGGATATTCGGACCAGAAGACCGTTACTGTGACGTTCTTGAAGACTTAAATTATTTTCTTTTTGTGTAAATTTAATTTAGGTTCGTTCGTTAAGTTAATGTCGACGAGCAACAAAATAAGCCATCAAATTTTCGTCAAACGGTTTTTTAATTTGTGAGAATATAATATGATATTAGATAATGATGCAAATAAACGCTTGAGTTTTATATTGGCGTTTACAAGTCATGGAAGTGATAAGTGTAAAATAAAGAAATTTCATTATGAATCTGGTTTTTAAATAATATAATACACTACAAATTATACTAAAATTACTTATAACATTCCGTATTAATTATGTTGATACAAATAAGTAAATTCTGGTTGTGTTTAGCAGAATTGTGGTTAGAGTAATGTTATGGAATTAGGTTTTGTTTATGATTAGAGATTTACTAAAGCGCACAAGGATATAAGAAATCACCTCCTAGGCTTAGGTCGCAGTATTTCATGGACTGGTGGATGCCGTCGCGGCCAGCCGGCGCAGGCACATGGGCGCTCCGGGTCATCGGCAGCCGCGTTCACAGACACTGCTGGTACAGCCGTCACTGCTGCCACACCTGACACCGCCGACAGCTTCGGCACCGCAGACAGCGTGTGCACATCCTCACTAAAAATATATATATCGCGAATTAACAATAGTTGCTTTCTTAAAGTCGAAAATCTATACCAGTATAATAAAGATGTTAAGTTTAAGGGTTTGTGACGTTATACGGGGTTAATATCCGGATCTACTGAATTGACCCTGGGGCTCACAGAATACTCAGCGTGAAACGGTACTTGTATTGTGGTTCGCAGAGTGAGTGAAGTTATCAATATAAGTGCAATTTAAGCAACGTAAAACGCCGGTAACGCAACCAGTACGCAGCATGTGGCGCGGTAGTTCATGGGCGGCGGTGTTCTCTTACTATATGGGAGGCCCAACAGCTCCGTTGTTCGCTATAGAATAAAAAAAATCTTTCACCAATAGTAAGCTATATTATTTGTTAGTAACACAGGCAGTAGGCTATACATTGTCCTTATGAAGGCCGCCTTAATAATAGCAGATATATTAATGCGTTCTAGAAATTGATAATGCTTGTAAAAATGTTCTCGCCAGCATATATCTTTTAGACTTTTGTTTAATATGTAACCTAACTGAATAAATGAGTCATTTCAAATCATTCCTTGTTAATCATCGTTCATCTCACTGGAATTTTTATGTGCGGGAAGAATGCAGAGAGGTCAAGCGTGTTTGGTTACTGTGTGCGCGATACTTAATGTCAGTAATAGCGGTCGCTAAGGTCATTCGTTTGTCAGGAATTTGTAAGGAATGGTGCCTGAGACGGTGTTAAATGCATTTACCACTGTTTATTCTCCTCGAAGAAGCTAAATTATTAAATGTATTGTTAATCTTTTCAAAACTGCCTTCGTATTCTGCGTTCTTTGTAGTAGGAACTTCATGCATCGTATATAAAGAGTTATACGGTAATTTTTTGAATTAAATTTAAATTATTTAATGATAAAGCTTCAAATTTATACGAAAATCTTTGACTGTTGGGACGCTTAACATACAATTACACATGATTTATATTACACACGCATACTAAACATGAGTAAAAGTCAAGTAAACAAGTTTACATACGAAAAATAATTTATAGACCATTTTTTAACCATTCGTTTCGTTTTTTAACCATTTAGCTAGTACACCGCTAGCTAAATGGTTCGTGAGAAAGGGCGGAAGACAATGCAAGGGAAATGAGGCTTGAATCCTGTTCAGACAGTAAGAGCTTTTTAAGATATTAATTTAAAAGATTGATATAAAAAAGTAATTATTTTTATAGTATATTTACATATAAAACAATCAAGAAGAATACACCAATTATTTTATTATATTGAATTGATCTATTTATCAATGATTTAAGCCAAGATTGAGCCAAATCATAAGAATCAAAAAATAATTTTACGTTTTAAAGATACATGTTTGTAGAGATGTTCCTACGTCGGAAACTAAATTGTTAAATATTACAAAATGTTCATACAGATCGGACTATCTATCATGGCTGTGGTAACAAGGAGCAATTGTATCACAAGTAGGTAAACAAGAGATTGTGTGTGACGTAAGTGGTCAATGCTCCGAGAGCAACAAGTGCTAACAACCTACTTCCGAAATCTCAGAGCGCCGCTAACAGATGCGCAGGTATATTAATTGGATTAGCTTCAATACTCGCAGAAATTAACTAGGCCCTTGTCACAATTGTCGGTATTAAAATGTTGCCAGCTCTTTCATATTGTACAGAGATGGATGAATATTCATAGTGGCATAATTTTTACACCTTTTTAAGGATTATGTCACACAGGGAATTTTCTATGTATTGGATCATTTGTATTTTTTTTAAATAAAAAAAACCGGCAACAGAGAGTATATTTAATGAATCAAATAAGTAATAATGGGTTTATTCATTGCCCTCACCGTACGAAAGATGCATTAGTTGAATGGTGGTCCGTCCAAACTCATGTTAGTTTCGTTCAAGGGATACACGAATCGAGTAAATCAGGAGAGCCACACAACCGCTGAAATGTTGATGGTGAAATTTAAAGTAAAAGAAGTGCAGTGTAGTTACACGAAGTGATAAAAAACAGGCAAGCAGCGAGGCAGAGTGGTAGCAATTTGCGAGAGCCGGATAATTAGTGAGCCCCGCACCGAGGGACCGCATTCCGACACCAAATACGGTTTTGGAGTCGTTTATTTTACCACTTTCAGTTTTTAGATAAAATATTTTTAAATAATACTCACTGAAACTGCACTTTAATTTGTATTAGTTAAGAAAGCCTACATTGAAACTAATTCATTTAATAATTTTTACATCTAAACCAACGACGTAATCGGTGAAATGCGTACTTTGAATCACGAAATTTGTTAGGTCATGTTCATACTTCAGTC
>DWCF01007624.1:0-10427 GCA_018230265.1 Delias oraia
TACTTATTTAGAAATTACTTATCTAAAAAATATCTAATAAATATAAGTTTAGATTTAATACGGACTTACACTTAAATTGAAAGAAGTTTAATCGCGATGTATTATTTTTTCAAAAAATATATATTGAATATTAAAATTCAGTTAATTTTACAAAACGACGTGATACGATTTTGAAATATTATACTCATGATATCAAACCGCAAAAGTATTGTCAATACAGGCTCACTTAAAGAATGCACATTAAGAATGCATAAATACGATGCTATGATTTGCCTACAAGACGCTATCTAACCAACTGTACCATAAATATAATTTATTTAAGCTTAAAACTAATATATGTTCGATTAATACTAGCCTAAAAATACATTCTACTCGTGATAAATGTATAAATTAATTTCAGTTCACATTACATTCATTGGCCTTATTAATGCACGAATGAGCACGAAATTTCCCATTAAATTTCAATCTTTCGAGAATTCTAACATTTATTTTAAACTGATTAATTTGATGGGAACGTTTTATTAGTTTTTAATGATAAATTCATAAATTAGCTCCAAAACAAAAACTCCAAATTTTAAGTTTAAGTTACTTGAATAACAATAAATACTTTTAATAACATTTTAAAAAATCGAAGCGCGATCTGCCTGGTATTAAATGTTTGTAATGCAAGCAAAGAAAACTAGTCCGCCTACGTAGCTTGTCACTAATTTCAAAATACCTTCGTTGCTTAATAGAATTGATAATTTCAGAATTTACTACATAGTCAAAGGAGAAATGGTTACGGTGAGGCGTTCACATAATGGTATTACGCCAATCTCTTCCTCTCTAGACAATCCACTGCTCCAAACAAGCAACACTAGATAATACAAATAATGACGATATTGATCTGACCAGAAATGTAGGACAGAGCACGGGTTAACGTGTAATCGCATTTCCTACAGCTTTCTCCGGCTTCATTTATGACGTTTTATATTTAGCAGCCACAATGAATATCACTTTTCAATGCACTGGTGTATATGTATAGCCCCGTACGTTACGTTTAGAATCGCAGATAACACCATATTCATACATAAGGAAAGCCTTCATCGTCATCATCATCATTTCAGCCATAGGACGTCCACTGCTGGACGTAGGCTTCCCCTTTGGATTTCTAAAAAAATACCGGAGATTCTTAGCATTTCCCCTGCTCCGCCGTTACCTTGGCCGCTACCCACGCCAGGAATAGCGGGGCTGCCGGGGAAAGGAGGACTGGTATTTATAGGGTTTTTCATTTCATTGCGGATGTTTACCATAATCGCCAGGCTTGGCGATCGTAGTTAGGTTTTATAATACTCGGAGGACGCTGCAGCTCGCCCTCCGGTTTGTCCCTTAGTCGCCTCATACAACACCCACGGGATTATATGGGAAAGCGCAATTCTAAGACGGCGCTTCACGGCCGAAGCAAAGCATCATCATACCTTTATTCTCTGCACTTCAAACTGTATATTCCTATGTTCGCGCCGTCCATCGAATTTGGTATCACGGTAGATGTAGTTGACGGCTGTGACATGGTGAGAGATGAGGGAGAGGATCTCTTCACGTGTCTTCATATCTATCTCGTTCTTCTTGCTCCGGTCGAGGTGCTGAAAGGAATAATTCATTTAATACTAACACTGATACAGTGATTATAGTTCATTTTTGTATTTCAATGACATTAGCATGCTAAAGCATTTTGGAAGAAATAGCGAAATGATGATGGTATTTAGAAATTTTAACTGTGTAAGCATACAGAATTATTGAATAGGTTTGTTGCTTTGAGTGGATGTAAAAGTTTTTAATATCATATACCGCAACTATGTGAAGTATGTAGAGCCTGCAATTCTCCTAGCAAAAGCTTGTGGAAATATATTTATCTATAAAAACATCTGTAAACTTGACTGATGCAAATTCTTGATATTACATACATATAGGAATTACTAGAATTAATATGTAAATGATATTTAATGATGTTATTTTTAATCATCTCATGAACTTAAAAGAATTGTCTAAAAATTGTGGCGTGGTTAATATGTGAACCGTCGCTGAAAATCATTAAAACCAAAAAAAATTCATCCTTTAAAAGTTTCGATAGGTAAATTATGAAGAATAATAGGCACTTGTAAAAATAATAAATGTTTTGTGGAGTCTAGACTAGACTTATATATTATTATTATACGTGGCTACGCAAATATTATTTAGATCAAAAGCTTTATTTAATGTATAATGTACGTATTGGGTAATGGAGTGGAAAGTCTAGTAGCAATAAACTATCGAATTTCTGATTTATAATCTTTACTGTCAGTACTTCAGGTTTTCAAGTAACTTACATCAGGGAATCCTTCCCTCACATGTCTCCATATAAGTGGATCAGTCTGAATGTAGAGTGAGCACGTGTTTTTTATTTTGGATTCTGTCGCTCGCTTCGTTCGCGAATGTTCCCCCGTGTTCGCTGCACGGGAATACTTATTGTGGTGATTGTGATCCCAATGTCTGGAAAAATGATTTTATTTATAGGATAGCGGATAACGGAGCAGGTGAGTCTCCTGTATGGTAAAAGAACACTTCCGCCCATAAACAACCGCGGCACAGACCGAGCATTGGTTGTGTTGCCGTTTTTTTGGCCATTTAAGCGGCATTTTAAGGCCCTCCGATATCCTCACTCACTCTGCGAAAAACAGTACAAATTCCGTATCACTTCGGACGATCCGGCCCAATTAGTGTGTCAGCATGGCTCTCACGGGTGCGACAGTATTAAGACACTCTCCACGCCACTGTCAAGCCCTTCCATAGACCGAATAAATTATAAATTAAATTATAACTATCAGGATCGGGATTCGAACCCGAAACCTCTCGCTTCATGAGACACTTTGAAAACCATTAAGCTACAAGGCTGTACAATTTACAAATAAAAAAAATATAAAAAATTTTACGAAATCAACTCTATATCAATATTTAAATATCTTTCTACGCTTAAATCGATGAATTTATTACAAAATTTGCTATGAGGATAGTTGGAGACCCTCGAAGATAAAGCGGTCCCTTAAGAGTTCGGAAGCCGGACGGACCATATTTATAAGTAATAGAAATTTTTGTAAGCTTAGTTGGGGGCAAAATTTCTTTTAAAAAAGAATAAGGCTAACTAAATGGCAAAGACTCGGTTCAAGGAAGACTTATTCCTATTATGGTAAAATTATATATTATAATATCATAATCAAATCAGCTTATTAATAATGATATCCCTCAAAGTTTCATTTCACTATTTTAAATTTAGTTGAAAGGCAGTGGTCAATTAAGTTTTTCATAATAAGTTGAGGTATCTGTACGAGATATCTCTCAATTATCTATCGACTTTCGTTCATTATTGGTTTATAACAGGAATATAAAACCATAACAACAACTAAGGTATGAATAAAGAATTTCAGAACAATATAATAACTTCTATTAAGATTCAGAGATTTGTTTAATATTCATTGGTCGTTTTTCGATCTCTTTTAAAGATATGAATCGAATTTTATGTCCACATTATTTTTTTGAACGAGACAGCTTAGTACTTTGTGAATTTAGTTAAACATTTTTGTCGATTTTATTTATTCTATTTACATTTTACTTGCTTGATTACATAAATTAATGAAATATATTCATTGCAATTTTTTATGGTATAGCGGACGATGGAGCAGATGGGTCTCCTGTATGGTAAGGTAAGAAAACAGACATGGTATAACTTCGTACGATCTGGTCCAGTTAGTGCGTTAGCAGATGCTTCAGCATGGCTCTCCCACGGGTTCGACAGTGTTAAGACAGTCGCCCGGCCACTGTCAACCTTCCAGAGATCGAATAAATTATAATTTTTCGGACCGAGATTCGAACCTGACATCTCTCGCTTCACGGTAGTTTCAAAAGCCACTTAACTGCGATGCTCTCAGAAATTTTTTTTCGACTTTATTTATAAAATTCTTCCAAAGGTAAAACTTTAATATTGGAAAACTTTTAACTCGATTTAAGTTCAATATTTATTATTCGACTACTAGTTGACATGAAGATGGGCAGGCGGCTAAAGTTTCTTACCTTGGCGGATCATCCCTAAGGCTATTCGGGTGTGACGGTACAGGTGAAGAAGGGTGATGATGTGTGCTAGTGGATGCCGGTGGCGGTGAAGCCAGCGAGTCGTCATCGACACCAGAATTTTGGATGCTCTCCATCCACTGGATGACTTCGTCAGTAACCCCACAGCCGCCGACGTGGCCTGTGAAAAATTAATATTACGTGACCTATAGCTTATATATTCAGAAAAAGGGTTCCGTGTAGAGACCGCGATAACAACCGCCTCTGTCGAGGACCTAGCTACGTCGCCCGAACTCAACCCGGTGAGCTTCCGACCAGCTACTCTGGCGGCCCATGACCTCGCGACAGCCCAAGCCAAGGTTCGTGACTCGCAGGTGACGCCTTTGCGCTAGACGCGGCTTAAAATCAAATTCACAAAAGACCGTCACAAAAGCTGTGATGGCTGTATGCCCGGCAGCGAATAGCCCTTCCAAAAACAAGAAAAATTTAGATTATATCAGTGTTCCGCAAAGTGTGTACAGCGGCACACTGGTAGTTAATAGGTGTGACTCGGAAAATAAGATTGTCTTAAAAACAAGTAAGAAAAATACTTGATTATACATTTATCTTCACGCGAATGCACGAGCGAGAGGTTTTCGTTTCATTGTTAATACTTAATAAATAAATGTTTATTAATAATTTCATAATAATAATATAGTTCCTGGAGCGGGTGGGCGTCTTTGGGGGAGGCCTATGTCGAGCAGTGGACTTAGATGGGCTGATGATGATGATGATGATGATTAATAATTTCATAAAATATTTTTGTTTGTTTGTGGTGTACCTTTAAAATTTACCTTATGTTAGATGTACCTTAAGCACAAAGAGTTTGCGGAACACTGGCCTATATGTCATTTCTTATTTAAATTACATTAAAGGAAATTGAAGACAATGAAAAAACTCCGGCAATGTCTATCCAAAAACTTGTAACTTAGATTGATAAAAAGTCTAGATTGTTAATTAGTCACAACCCAAAGCGAGAAGAAACGAATATTTCACTACTTTTATTTCAGCTTCAGCGACTGAGAATTCATCATCCCCTGGGTAGGGTTATTATTTCAACGCCAGAATCCGAGACGACTCACGCTGCTATGTAAAAGCATATAAATTCTACTCAGTTTGAACGAGACGAAGCACAAACTAAGTAGAATTTATTTGCTTTTACTTAGCGAGTTGTTATTATCTAAGACGTTTTGAAGACTTTACAAATCGATAGAGCACTCTTGTCTCACATATGAGCCAAGTTTTTCAACTTATAGTACCCGACGATTTACATCACGGTCTAGACTGCAGACGTCGTCAATTGCATATGTTCGCTAAGAATTGTCCGTATGGCGTACAGATATATCAGCGTCTTGATAAAAATAGATTTATTACATTCACATAGTTACATCTTAAAAGACGTTCAACGCGATGTAAAATCCCAATCCATATAAATTAATGTGCAGTGTTATTGTATATTAAACCTAAATTTTGAAGCTAGTAAATTCAATTGAGACATTGGTTTGTGTCTAAAAATTGCTTGCTTTATGTAACGTTGTGTAGTTTTTTGCTATTGGATATTCGATTAATTATTGTAGGCAAGCTCTATTAATGCAGGTCTTGTATAATCGATTACAGTTATGAATTTGATGCCTCAAATTACGGAACATGACTGTGGCCATTATTGCAATAGTTGACAACCATGAAATAAAACGATTTCTAGCAATCGATGTCGATATGAGTTTCACTCAATAAATCTTTATAATTATAATACTAAGATTTACTGCAATTTATACAGTACCCATATATTGACTATAGAAATAAACTTCAGTTGCGAAAGAGGCAATAAGAGCCATTATTTTTCCGATCGAGAGCAAAGAGAGCAGAGGTGAGAGATCTAATAGATCTATATAACAGTGACCCGGGTCAGATATTCAAGCGTGGAAGCAACACAAAACAATATCTGTCAGTTGCCTGTCGTGATTAATGAGCTTAAAAAGGAACACGTCGCTTACCACAATGCGGAAGTCTAATAATAGTACAAAGTGTGCATAAATCAATCCGTTGTGAAGTTTCAGTCCGTTTTGGCTGGATAGTGAAAGTCGGCGAGCGAATGGGGCGGCCGGTTGTGTAATAGAATCACTTTGAGATAGCGAAAGTCCTACACAAAGGTTAAATGATAACCATAAGTGCTGATATGCAATGTTGAGCAGGGCACGGCTGCGCTTGACATCGCCCGCGTAATTGGATTACGACAGACTGAAATTTATTAAATGTGTAATTCAAACAATGGGCATATTACTCCTACCAATCAGAGCTGAAAACCTCAAAATATTGTTTTAATTGAAACGCATTGGTTTATTAAAACAGAGTAGTGATGGAAACGGCCCGCTTAGAACGAACAGTCGCAAATTAAAGATAGCATTAATGATCACGAATACTCTACAAATATACTATTTGAATGCGCTCAGCTAGGCACAGGGATAGGCAGTAGGCACTAACCGTGCGATGTTCGCCCGCAGCTAGTAATTTCCGTTAGCTGGCGTCCCCGTACACAGCGTTCGTTAAAATGCAGTACGCCGGATGCGAAACGCCAATGGGCGCTAATGCGCAACATGGAATAAAAAATGGCGCATCTATTCATATTTTTTAATTTTAAACTTCTCCCATGAAAACGTCTTTGGTCTCATTTTAATCCGTGCCGACTCTCTTGAGGGTGAGTCTCACTGGCGCATTCTTTTATTTCTTATTTTCGGAGTTTCGACGCGTGACTTGAGTTTACTTTATTGACTTAAGGTACAGTATAAATGTTCATATAACTTTCACAACTTTAAAACACTTTTGATATAAAATATATAAGAATTTATTGTATTCTTTTAGATGATAACCTGAATATACTGAGCGAAAGAGTACAAGGAGAAAGAAATTCAGTTTTCTAATATAACTCCATGTAGAAATAAGCTTCTGTTAATTAAGCATCGCATCGCTAGCGTAACAGACGAGGACTAATTGACGACCGGATGGCACAATGCTTGCATCTGCCCTCAACATCAGCTATTTTTTCATTAAAACTAACGCCCATCTTCCGAAACGAATAAAACAAGCGAAGCCTGCCAGGTTTATATGTATAGACTATTCGGAAAAGACACCCAATTTCAGCTGACTGCTGTTTTTAACTTCAATAATTCGAGTTTAATTTCTCGGTACTGACCTAAACCATACACAAACTATGCATCTTTTAAAGCTTGAAATTATAAAAAAATTACAAATATAAATGAAAAAGAAAGTTGTCAATATTACAAAAGAACTTGACTTGACCATTTAGAGCAGGTATCGCAGGTATATATATGATTAATTTATCCACTCCGGTTGAGGTCGCAACCGAAACTGGAACATTTATCAGGTCAACGCATAAGTATTGTTACCTAGGAGAGGGATGGAATTTAATGCCTTTGTCGGGCGAAGTTTTTACGTAAATTTTCGCAAGCAATCCGCCATTCCAACAATGTGGTAGCAAAGGCAAAGTTGAGAGTTTTATCAAAGTGTTATTATAGAAATTTGAATATTTGTCTACGAACGAATCTTTTTGTTAGTATTGATGTTACATTTCATATTTCATTTCGAGACAAGTCAAGTAAAGTCAATATCAGTAGCAATAGATTGGCAGCAAGAGCATCCGGTTATAAGGATCAAGATGCGTCGTCTTGTATGTAACTTTACTGTGTATAAAACTCTTTATTAGATATGTAGGTAATACTTTATATTTTACATCATACTTGCTGTTGCATAATTTTGATAAAAACTTGTCTTATTAAAGTCTTGACAATTCAATACATTTATTTATATTAATTATATATATTTATTTGTTCTACACAAAGTTGGAAACATTTGGGAGTTTGAACAACTCTACACTATAGAACACCTCACAGAGCAACAGACACAGCTTCACTCTGCACTTAATATCGGGGTGGAAGCTGCATTTTCGGGCAGTCTGCCGAAGACCGCGAGGCCCATAATATAAACCGCCCGGTCGGATTTTGTGTTTGAGCACAACTAATAATTGATCCCGCAATTCGTCGCAACGCTTAGACCTTTTTAATCTATTTAGCTGTTCAAGCATAGAAATGTTACGTTCGGAGCTAACAATTTACATATAGTAACTTAGTAATGTAAAACTGCTATGTAAACTGTATGAGGATCTTAACACTGCAAACAATAAGTTTCTACAGTCTGTCGGTATAGAACGAGGTACTTATAGAACTTTTTATATAAGAACGGCTTATTGTATGAACCATACGAATTACGAAGCATCAGGGTAATTTATCAACGCGTTAGCTTGGATAGGCTTCATGTTCTAAATACTAATTTTAATTTCTCAACGCTATTACACAGTTCAATTTTTTGAACATTGCCGCCCAAGAACAACCACGCCACAGTCTGCCCATTGATTGTGTTGCCGGCTTTTTACGCCGCTTTAGCGGAATTTTTACGGGCCTCCGATATCCTCACTCATTTTCCAAAACACAGTACAAGTACCGTTTCATGTTGAGCGTTTTATGAGCCCATGATATCACTTCGGACAAGCCGGTACAATAAGTGCGCCAGCATATGCTCTCCCACAGGTGAAAATGTTAATTCAATTTAGAAGTTAGAGAATGCGAAAGACCAATGTTACATGTAACATTTTTTTTGTAAAGGTTGTTTCATAACTTTGACCAATAGCAGCAGCTGAATCATTATCATAGATATTGCTTTATCGTATGAAAGTACAGTTCGGCATAAAATGTATCGTTGGAACAAGTTTTGGCAAATGCAGACGGTTTGAGTGCGATCTATCAAAAAAAATTCAGACTTTTAAAATGAGTTTCATTTAAACTATAAATTCATCACCATAACTTTTACGTCATAACTTTTCATACGCCTCTTAGAATAATATTTGAAGTATAGCGTGATAATTTACATGAATTACTATGACAAGCGACGAAAGCACAGAGCGCTTCATAATGACATAAAAATCTGTCAAAATGAAAAAGTCGACGTAAACAATTCATTTAAAAAATGCTTAAGGAATCTGCAATCCCTTGTAAGAATTCCGTTGAATAATTTCCATTTGATCCGTCATACAAACGAAAACGACGCCGCAATCTTACGGTACAAACGATGACATTTTTAAGGGATTACTCAGAGATTTACTTTAACGAAATCGCATTTATCTGAAGCCATTTCGACGAGGACTCGTCCACCTCCTAATTATGTAAATTTGCTGCGTAAGTTCGGCATTTATCTTCGCGTTATACAAAACCAACGCGTGGAGAGTGTACGTCAGCGTATGACGATGCCATTGTGCTCTTATAAAATGAACCGATTGTTTTGGAAAATATGCTTCTTCGTTAATAATGCAGGTCGCATTTTATGTTATTTTATTTTCTTCCATTTTAAACAGATAGCCGATTGTATTTTATGTATAAAATTTTACTAACACTTATCTACTCGCAAAACAGTATAACAAGAAGTTCACAAGCTTGAAATACAACGGGTACACAAATTTGTATCGCTTTTGTAGAAATGTCTGATTTCAGGAATGAGTAGGTATATTACATCAGTTTTTCACCGGCGGCGTGCGGTGCCCGAGCTTTCATCCGGTAATGTAAATCGTTTGCTTAAATCGTCGAACAGGAATTTAGAAGGTTATTATATGGAATTCAGCTAGACGTTAGTAAACGAAATCGTTTAACGTTAAATCTTTTTAAGGCTAACGAAATATTACTTATGCCCTTTTATTAGAAAAATAGGCATTCACCAGTGGTGGGTAATACAAGAAACGATAATTATTGAGCCCTCAAACACTCGAATATTTGAAGATTTATTTTAACACGCTTTAATAGTTTTTTACTCAGCATTACAAAAATCACGCGAGAAAACAATAGTCGAGTCGCATTGTTTTCTGCAAATGATAATTAACATGAAAACGGAGTTATATAAAATATTTAGTTGTTAATTTTTGTGTACTTCATGAGCAGGCTCACGAACGGCCAACACATCAGCGCTACACAAAGGCACATATGGATATACGGCATTACAAAAGACTGCACTGTTGCTTTGAAAACGCGTTTCCTTTTATTAAATTGAATGTAACGAATTGAATGCCTTTGTTCGTCCGTCCACATTGGCTTTTCATGATATTCAAATTGGGGTCGAAAGGAAGATGAATGAAAGGGACGATACCCCGCTGTCGGGTCGATATTTTGTAATGGAAACAAATGCAACTGAGACGTGACCCTTTACTATAACACGAAAGGGTCTAATTATATACAAATTAAATATCTTTA
>DWCF01007625.1:0-10425 GCA_018230265.1 Delias oraia
ACATGCTGAATAGTTAAATTATTAGACAGTGTTAGTTAAGGCTACGTTAGCCGGGCACAGTAATTAATTCTAAACTAATTTGGTTCCGTCCAGGATAATTTATCGGCATAGCGCAACTTCTTGGGTGAGGGAAGTTTATATTGTCAAGAATGGCTGATAGCGAGCCGCTTGCTTCATTTACCACAATACGTCCGCATTATACACATTGTCGCGCCAACTTGCTTCGCCGCGACGCGCCGGTTTAGCACGGGCTAAAGATTATATATTACATTTATGTAGCTATGCTTATAGTGGCTTTTACTACGATTAAATAATATATTAATTTGTCAAATATGAGAACCTTAAATCGGTTTTATAATATCACTAAAATATTATATATTAACTTAAAGAATATATATTGTTAATGTCAAGTACTCATCATCATTTCAACTTTAGAACGTCTACTGCTGGACATAGGCTTCCCTTTCGGACCTCCACTTGGGGTAAGCAATTCATCATCATCATTTCAGCCGTATGATGCCCACTGCTGGATATAAGCCTCCTTGGACTTCCATGAATACCTGTCGGAGGCGATCTGCATCCAGCGTTTTCCGGCGACCTTCATAAGGTCGTCTGTCCACCTTGTAAGTTGACGTCCTACGCTGCGTTTGCCTGCAATTAGTAAACAATTACTGGAATTAAATTTTATACCAAATTGGTTTCACTCAAAACATTCAGGTGCGGTGAAACAATGACGTTTAGATTATATTGTTTGATTCTGCTTATTTATCCTAAAAGTAATTTAAAAATAATCACATAACACTCTATTAAAAACAAAATAATTGAGATGAAAAGCGCAATTTGATTGACGCCATATTTATTGGACCTAAATTCGTTGCTGTCGAAAAACGAAATTGCCTTCGGGCTAACGCGTCGCCCACACAAATGCCTCACCAAACTTTTTTTTTCATTTAAAAATAAGGTTTTTATTTTACTTTTGCATGATTTATTTTTCTATTTTTTAAAATATGCCTAGTGAGTACCATTTATTATGCTATTTTTCCACTGCGCTTTAGAAATGTAAATTTTTTCTTTGTCAGCATAAGTACGTACAGCTATCATGTAAAATAAATATTAACTATTTCAATAGTTAAGTTAAACTATAAACATGAAATAATGATAATAACGATTATATAGAGCAGATCATAAGCTGTGAAAGAAAGCTGGTTTATGTCTCTTAGGGATGAAAATATTATGCTAAGTATTTCCACAGCGCTCGCTTCGTTAAACGTTAAAATTTTAACTTAAACAACATTTTTAACTTAATTTATACTACAAATAGCAGCATTGAACAAATTATATAAAAGAATATCCATTTTACTTGTAAATTTTATTCTTATATTCGTTAAATTTGCTGTCATAGTTTCTCAATAATGATAGTCAAATTCATGCAATATAAACTCAGTCTAAACCATATCGAATATAGAAAAATGTAACCCAATATAGGATCATTCGGATTGTGTAATACGTTGCTGATGTTGACGTTCTCTGTTTGTGTTTGGTGTTCAGACGAGGAGAGAAATCGGCGCTGTGGCTTTCATTCATTGGCTTCATCCATTGGGCTATGTATGTATTCTGGGGAGCTCTAAGTCGTGGTAGAGGTCAACATTACGCACGTAATAGGGCGCTCCAGTCGCGATTCACGTGAACCGCAATTTACCTGTAGACATTTTAGGTGAGTTAGGGCGATGTGTGCGAATGCTACGCTAGCGTAGGTCATGCACGGTCGAACGCATGTAAAACACCGAGTACTATAAAATCCAAACAAATAATATCAAAATTAGTGCACGAAGTACATATAATACTTATAATCTCGTTGTATTGGATATAATATAAATACGGGTATGGCATAAATATATTCCCCATTCATTCTGCAAAGTAAGCGTAACATCACGTTTTAAAACCACGAAAAGATCCATTAGTATTGTTTTATTTTATTCAATTTTAATTTTGTATAATGAGTTTTTGTGGTTAGTGGCATTTTGTGTACAGTTGATTAATTCCTATTGGTTTATTAAAATATCAATAATGATTAATTTTTCTATAAATATGGTAAACTTAGTAGAAAAGGAAATGCAGGTTTTTGTGAAAGTTCAATTTCTATTCTGTATTGATTTATGAGGTCTGTGACAGATATTTGCTGTGTGTATTCTTCACGTACTCAGTCTGTGGCATATTTTTATTTTATGCGGAACGAAAAATTTATCATGACAAAATCAGTTCTAGTAGACCTGTGCATAGTAATGAAAGAACTGACACAATATAAATATTTTTTAAAGATCAGTTGCTTTTCGCTGTCTGGTATAATGTTGCAATTTTATTTTATAAATATCTTAATCGATGAATAATTTCCTTGTTTAATTTGATTTATGATTATTTTATAAATAAATGTGTTAAGTTAAGTTAAATAAATGCGTATCATATAAATGTATTATGGATGCCATGAAAATCAATATAAAATTAGTTTGTAGAAAACCGTTAAGCTCTTAATTAGAAAATAAATCTTTAGAATATAAATAAATCTCTAAATTTCAGAAAACTAAGTAGAAATATCGAACAAAGAGAGACGGGACATTTCGATAAGTGCTAAACTGGATAAGTTATTGAGAGAAATATTACATGGCATTATCAATTTTTGAATATGTTATTATTTAATTTCTACCCGTAGGAGAGCCATGCCAAAGCATATGCCGACGCACTAATTGGGCCGGCTCGTCTGAAGTGATACCACTGGCTCACAGAATACTCATCGTGAAACGGTACTCGTACTGTGTTTCGCAGAGTGAGTGAGGATACCGGAGACCCTTAAATGTGCTGCTTAAACGGCGTAAAAAGCCGGCAACACAACCAATGGCGCGGTTGTCCATGGGCGGAGGTGTTCTCATACTATATAACAGTCCCACCTGCTCCGTTGTCCGCTATACTATAAAAAAAATTAAAACATTTCCTTCATTTTTGTCCTTTCTGAAAATTTTACTATAAATAAAAATGTTAAGAAAAATTGTCAGAACAAATTTTCGCTACGTTAATTTGACTGTTGTGAAAGAACAAAATGTAAAGTATTATGAAATCAGTCTTACGATTTTATTTAATTTCTATTGATAATATTTTTAATTTTTGAAAATTTAAATAAATTGTCATACTGAACTGTTCGCGAAAATTCATAATATTAGCTCCACATAAAGTAAAGTCATTATCCCCTTTTAATTTAAATATAATAAGTATTGGTCTATTAAAAGTTTCAAAATCATCATATAAATATAATTTGATAGCATTTCACAAAGGTCAGTATGACTTATACTAATTTTCATCGCTGTCCAGATGATAAATGGTTTTATTTATTTAATTCATAATAAATTATAGAATCTAATTAATTTGAAACTTGGATACTTCTTTATTGGTATTTTAATTATTAAACAATATTAATTATGCATTCAAAATCCATTTGTAGTAAATCGTATCGTTATCCCTAATCAAAGATCATCATTTATTTTGTCTTGTCCGGATCAGAGGTGAGCTATCGGCCTGTAACCTGTCACCATAAAACCTTCATCGAGGCTTAACGTATCCCTCGGATACGGAAATACTCCAAACAAATCCTGAAGATCAATCTGGCTTTGTTCATTCATGAATTCACCGCGCGATCTCTAGTGGACATATCATATAAAGCCTATAATATTTTTCCGTTGGATGAAACTCGATACGATATGTGAAGCTTACGAGTACTCTAGTAGATAATGTTTTCAGCTGTGACAGCGTAGTACTACTCATATGAAGTATGATATATTATATAATTTGGTATTTTTATAATTTTTATTTATATTACATAGGTATTGTCTGTTACATATAAAATTTATTATGTGAAGTAGATCAAAAAATAAATGTCATATTCTAGTATTTCTAAAATTTATAAATATGCCTGAATTCCTAAAATTTCACTATTCATTGAGATAGAATTCTGTATTCATTAGTTGACGAGTTGTATAAAAATGGCCAAACCATCAATCACCGCTCTTGATTTATGGCCTCAGTGCAAAGTTTCTTTCGATCCTTATTAAGCCGCGGTTCAACATTGTAAGATGCGTGTTTTGAATACTGACTCAATCAAGACTCAAAATTAAGAGATCTTAAAAGTCTTACATAACTCTTCTATTTATTTGAAAGTTTTCAATACTAGATTTCCTATTAAGAAGTAATATTAAGGTGAGTAGACTTTTCAAATGACATTAAAAACTTTATTTCCAATTTAAAATTTTAATAAAGTTTTGTTATTTTGTTAAATTTTTGTTCTGTACCGCGGTTAGCGGTTTACCTGTGAATATTTTAGTTTAACTTTTCCAGGATTACATTTACTTGAACTAAATATATTAAATTTAATATCTTGGCTATCTCTTGGATAACATAGTTTATTTTCTATTTGATTGTAAGGTCAGATGTCCTTTATCAAGTTTCTAAAGTTCCCAAATGTCTTTCCGAAGACTTTGATGCCAGCATTCAATAATTAATACATGTTTTGCTTGTTTAATAAGGATAGGGTATATAGGCCACCGCCGTAAACGATAATCAACATAATTATAACGACATGGCAGAATTAATAACTTATGATGCAAAAGTTTTCATCTTGTGGAAGTAAATATTTTGTTTGGCATTTAAATAAACTTTATTTTAAATTTTTAAATTTAAACATCCATTTTATTTATTTATTATTTATTTTAATACCTAAATAAATATTAAAAATATTCCCTTTAAGATTTTTTTAACACAATGTTGAACCATGTCTAATATGATTATTTTATAATAATTAATTTTTTACAAGAAAATAACAACATTATTTATGAATCAGCTGAGATCGGTAATGCATTATATTTCTTTAACTGTACTAATAGCCTAATTATGTACTTATTCATTATTATTTTTCATATCTATGAGTAATATAATATATATAATATAAGTCTTTGTTTATCATTAAAAATAGGACTCACTAATTTTATTATTTATTATAATCTATATGGACGTAGAACAGTTATCAATAATAAAAAACAATAAAAAACTTTTTTATAGTCTGTGGTTTTTTAATGACAGTAAATATATGTACATAAAACAATCTTCGCCGCGCTAAGCGCTGTCATAGTCTATGAACGAAATGTCATGTGGTTCTGATGGAGGCGCCATCTTGGAACGTAATGCGGTCAACAGTAAAAAAATGTTATTTATAATTAAATACCAAATCTAGATTATAATTTCTGTGAATTTGTGAAAAAGAATTTGTGAGAGGCATTATTAATAAACTTTTATGATCGTTTCGTTATTTTCAGGTAAGATTATTTTTTAGCTTAATTTCAGTGACTGTACCTTCTCAATATATAAAAATTTATTTTCAGTGAAAGAAATTCAAGTGTATCATCACACCGTGAACTTATAAAAAAGTGTCGTACACATATATAATAACTAGCAATACAAATGTAATATTGCTTAATGATTTCAATCGACACATTACATTAACGATATCACATTTCGGGGTTATCAGTTCGGGCTAGCAATCTCTTCGGAGATGTATTGAAAATCGATCATTACGCCGTAAGTGACATTAATCATCATGATGGATTTACGTGGCTTACTCCGAGATGGAGATCTACTTTAGCGTTTGATGGTATCCTCGCCGCTGATATTTTATTTACATGCTGACATAGACCTGTCAACCCGGATTTCTTAATTAGGTAAATGTTCACAATTCTCTTTCTTAGTTTAATATTACCTATTCATATGTACGTATCACTGATACTACTAAACAAATGAATAGTTACGCTAAATTATTATTAGTCTCGCGTTTAATTGCCTGCAATAAAATTAGAAAAATATTTACATAGTCAAAGTATAATAACAAACAATAAATAAACAGAAATTCAACAAAGAAAATACTTGGACGTCAATGTGATGTTAGTGATAAAAACTCAAGCGAAGTTAAATTATTTCTGCTTTGTTGAATTATTACATCTGTTTAATCCATTAAGTAATACAACTCTCATGAAAAAAGTATATACACGTAAAATTTTACAAACAGTGAAAAATGATTCGAATAATTCTCTAGCGGGAAGTGAAGCAGAGTAATTGTGACGTCATGTCATGGTGTCATTGACCTCAGCCTATTGTCTTATTTATGAAATACTTTTTAAACATAATTTTTAATATCTACAAGTTGTATCGTTATATATAATAATATATAGTATTGGTTTGGAAATATCTTTGTAGGCAACTAATTCTGCAGAGTTTGTGGGTTTGTGCGGCACAAAACGTCCTAAAACTACAGTTCGGGAACGATAACCATCGATGTAATACAGATGTACCTATGTATTCTGCATCGATGTTCGACTGTAAAATATAGCTGCAGTAATAAAAACAACTGCTCATTATGTTTCCCGTAATAAATGCGATAGAAGATGCGGAGAGAACTAACATCTCTACGCAATGCTAAAGATATTAAGGTATGCTTATTCTTGATTTGTTTAAATTCGTTTCATCGAATACAATACTTAACAGTGTTAGCATTGTTTATTAAAAAAATAAAAGCCTGATAATGGATACGCTCTTTTTTCTATATGAGTTTATGATGGAAATAAGGTTTATGCGATCACTGCGCACTGTGATCTGTTTCAACCTGGCTGATTTCACCGGGTTAACACCGTTTGTGAATTATTATAGAATAAAAACTATATAATATTTGGTTCATCATCATCATCATCATTTCTGCCTTACGACCTCCACTGCTGGATATAGGGCTTATATTTGGTTTTTTAAACTACCTTGAAGCCATGCAAGGTTTTGGTTAGATTCCCGATCTTAATAGGGCCTAAAATTTGCGGATTAGATTCCTCTTACGTCGCGATGAATTTTCTACTTTAAGGACGATCTTGTCTTTAGTATTATTATTATTCATAAATACAGCCTTAGTTAGTTTAGTTTAAATGAAATTAATAAATTATTCATGAGATAAGAATATTTATAATCTACTGTGGTATAGTAATAATCGACCATAAGATAATATTTAATAATAAATCCTAAGGGTTACTTTTAAGTCATTGGCGAGTAAAAATATCGGATTCTCGTCAGCGCCGCGGAGTTACCGTGGGCGACGAAGCTTAATTACCTCTCCCAAACTTTTATAATTCAAAACTTGGAGCGAGTTTCGTTAATAATGGGTCTCTTTATGTAATGATAAATTCAGTGCCGCAGGTTCCGTCCGGAGTTTCTTGATATTAACACTTTTTCCGTTGAGCTACGGGACTTCCGTAACAGTTGAGTTATTTTCATTATATATACTGCTACTTATATGCATCTAAGTATTGAGAAGACCTTCTGAAATCACGTAGCCCGTAGGGGTATGTACCAGATAGTTCGCTGCGTATGTTATATTTTTCTTTATAGATAATAATCCTTCTATATATGCACTCAAAGTTTAAAAAATTATATTATTTATTTCAGCTGTATTAGCATCATACTTAGGGAAATTTGTAGTTTATATTGTTTGTAAGATAAATTGATTAAATTCAAGGAACTATCTCACTGGTTTCGACTAAATTGGATGACGTAGCTCTTTTCATGTATCTCAAGTTATAATGTCGTATGAAATCAACCCGTTGGTATACTATATTTGTAATAGGACTTTTTCTCGCTAATGTTTTCCCTTTGATGTGGGTATATTTGTGTATTTAATTAAATGTAAACCCAAAGTAATAACACTCCATATTTATCTTGCGTGAAGAATCAAAGAGAAATTATTACTGTCAATTTGTTATACGTTTCAAGTGGTTTGTTGAGAAAACATTGCCTATTTGTTGAATGAGTGATGACTGAACCCGTTTCCGTTTAATTAAAGCAAGTCAAGGTTTGTTTTGTTGGTCGCTTATTGTTTAAAGAAGCTATATTGTCCGAATTGCAAGTTTCATTGAAATGGTCGTTTGTGCTCGCTTATTGAAGGGACTAATTTCTGCATTTTTGCAGAGCCTTTGCGATGAACTCAAGCGCCTTTGTAAGGATACTTTAGTGAAAACGTTTATTATATTTTCCAAAAATTATTAATTATTTTTCGAAAATATAATAAACGTTTATTATATTTTCCAAAAATTATTAATTATTTTTGGAAAATATAATAAACGTTTTTACGTGAAAGTAATATGTAAATCGTTGCTTTTAACAGAGTTTGCATGTATAAAATGAAATATTTTTATTCAGCATAAATACAAAAATGCAACTCGATGAACGTCATAATCAGATTATCATATATGTATATTAGAAAATAATAGTATTAGGTCCTTACATATGAAATTCGCGTTTGGTTTAAATTGCCATTTTCATATCAAATATCTCTTTTAGAGATTTAAATATGAAAATGTACATTTTATATTTTTTATATTAGTGTTCTTCACTACAGCTAATGTTCGCTGCCCTGATCAGACGAAAATGGCAAACTATGATAGAATACGATGAAACTATTTTTTTTAACTAAAATAAAATTTTAAAAAATGTTGCGGCGGTATTGGTTAAAAATACAAAGTAGTAAGACATGGATTTCACCGAGTCAGCATGATGGGCGCGTGTCACTCGAACAAAAGCACTCCCGCCCTCTGAGTGCGCCGACCGCGTTCGTTGTTCCCGTTTCATGTTGATGATCCGTGGTTTTGTACCGACCGTAAGAAAAACTATATGAACCTAATTATTCATCGCTTAAATATTACGATCTATCGGCCTACCTTTACAGTTGCCATTCTTATATTTTAATTTGAGTTGAATTTCAAATTTTTGTTAGAGTAAGTAGAATAATATGTTCCCATACATTAATTTTTGTTTGCATAGGCACATACAATATATCTAATGATAGATACAATGCGAATGTTTCCAACTAGTTAAGGGCACTCGAACTACAGAACTATACCTAAAATATTCAGTTTGACTATTTTAAACCGTAATTAAAACAATTCAATACTTTAATTATATCTTAAAATAAAGACCATTTTTTTACGTGTAATGCAAGTATGAAATTACTATTGAGTATCTCCTAATCGAGGTTTTTTGATAAAATTAAGTTTTGACTTCTCAATAGATGATGCGTTGAAAAATAATTAATAATATAATTTATATTTTCCATTTTTACTTTATACTAAGTTTTTCATTACACGAGATAAACAACTTTGTCTATGACGCCTTTGTCTAATTTTATAGATTAAAATTTATGTAGTACCTTTAGATCTGTTTGAAATACAATCTTTTTATCTCGGCATTTTCGAATTACATTCTTAATTATGTCCGTAATTTAAACTGATTAATTTCATTGAACACGTTTGAATAAAAAGAAAGAAGGAAGAAGAAAAACAATGAAGTGTCGCATTAAAGATAAAACTTTATTAAAATAATTAGAGAGCCTCGTAGCTTAATGGTTTTAAAAGTGTACCGTGAAGTGAGACGTTTCAGGTTCGAACCCAGTCGGGATAATTATAATTTGTTCAGTCTCCGGTAGGGCATGACTGTGGCCGGGCGAGTGTCTTAATACCGTCGCACCCGTTGGAGAGTCATGCCGAAGCATATGCTGACGTACTAATTGGGCCGGTTCATCCAAAGTGATACCACGGGCTCACAGAGTACTTGTACTGTGTTTCGCAGAGTGAGTGACTTCTTACCGTATAGGAGACCCACCTGCTCCGTTGTCCGCTATACTATAAAATATTTTACTATAATTTTTATTTTATTACTCTATTGTGCCATTAGTGCAAGAATTAAAAAAAAATTGTTTTTGGATTAATTAAACAAAACATACACTTAGCTGCTGGTCTGGAATAATACCACAATCACAGACAACAGCATAAAACGGTATTTGTACTAAGTTTTACTGAGTTAGTCTGGGTTCCGATGGACCATCAAGTTTTACAGTAGTGAGTATAATTCCTGATTGTCAATAGATTGTGATTTTTACAATTAGGGAATAAGCTGCCCTTTTGTGCGGCTATATCATTAACAAACTTTATAAAGATGTTTTTCAATTTGGTTGAATCCAGAAATTCTATCGCTTTATTATATCGCTGGCTTAAAGATAAATAAATCAAAAGGGCCGTTTACCTAGAGGCTATCCTTTCTTAATTGAGTGCGAGTGGTATCCGGGGCGAGCCTAAATAGCGCTTTATTAAGCCCCGATCTAATCTTAATTGTCTACTGTATATACCATTTTGCACTAAAAGCGATACTTCGAGTAATCTCTTCAATTTTATTAGAATTAATCAAGTAACTTATAACTTGGTTGTGCGTTTTTGGTTGCAATTTTAATAAAATATGCGATTAATTAAATCTTACAACGATTTTAAGTCTGCATGTATATAGGATATTTATGTAGTGTTATAT
>DWCF01007626.1:0-10423 GCA_018230265.1 Delias oraia
TTTTAGTTTGTATGTATTCATTTTTAAACAAATTTGATAATATTAAATCGGGAATTAACTAAAATCTTATCTTAGTTAAATCTTTAGTTTGAAAAGTGTGTAATAATATATTGTAAATATAATATATTCGCATTAGTTATGTAGTTAGAAATATTTTCTAAAATCGTTGTACTTCACGCGCTTCGTAATTTATTAAAAATAAAACTTCAGAGATGCTCGCGAAACCTATTTTTAATAACGGCATCCGCTATAACGGCCGTTACTGAACACGTGTTATAAACAGCTAAGCTTTATGATGTGGCAACTAAAATAGATTTGTTGGGAAATATACAAATTTTTCGAGAAAAGTGCCAATTTTTCAAATACATAGTTCAAAGATCTTATAATTACCACAACGTGACCAGAATTGTAGGTATCATAGATAAAACCAAAGGGTTTAGTCGTTTTAAATTTACATTATGTTTAATTATTAATTTTCCTAAAAATGTCTGAGTAAGCTGACAAAGGATAAATAGGTAGATATAGCTAATAGGTACTGTTAGTTAATAATTATAAAAGAGCTAGTGCACAATATATGACAGCAAAAGAGACAAAGAGACGTGTTTCAACACTGCGAGCAAAACAAATTAAATGACACATACTTGAAAAGTGCACCATCGAACAAAGCAATGCGAACGCGATGACGTCATTCAGATTCGGTGCAAAGTGCATGTATGCACCACGATCTCTTTCCATTTATACGGACCTAGTGGTTGTTCCTTTTGGAATGACACCAAAGGGGCCCTATCCTCTTCGATGCACCCTTCTCTGGGTCATCGCTCGTCGCTTGTATGTTAATAATGCTTCCATCTTCACTTGTTTAATAAAAACTTAAAATAAAGCATTATTATAATGTGAAGTATGCTTTTTCTTCTAACATCTTATGGAAGACACAATATTTTAATAAAATTAATTATCTATCTATTTATATCACACCAAAAAGGTACATAAACCTCATCTAGGTTTTTTTATTCTACAATATACATATTTTTGCTTTGTATATAAAGAAAAATGTATGTTTTAATTGGCATAGCTACAACGTAATTCAAGCTTTTTATTATTATTTTTTACATTTTATATAAAACAGCTTTTATCAACCCTTCCTCTTGGTAGGACGTTTAACAACAATAGAAATTTTCTTCGTCTTAATTTCTGCCTTACCAGGAACTTGTAGGACAAGGATTGCAGATAATGCAGGAGTGATCTGATATGAATGCAATTATCTGCATACAAAACTACAGTTCATTACGAAGTTAGTAAGAGATCAGAGTATTGCCATAACATCGTGGAGGCTTTGTGCTTTTGTATTATCTGTTTCCCTCTATTGTTTTATACAGATTCAGTAGTTTTTTTATTAACTGATATTGACGTTAGTATACTATTATGTATTTTATATATTAAAATGTTTATGCATTTAAATATCTTGGTGAAATGACATTTGTTTTTCTTATCTGACGTATGACGCTGAACCGAAAACATTTAATGTGTATATAGATGATATGAATAATATCTTATTCAGTTTGTTTTAATTTTTTATTTTTTTCGAACATTATTTAAAAAAAATTATATATTTTATAATGATAAATAATCTGTATTCTAATAATTCATTTTATTAGAAAATAAAAGCAAAATATAAACAAGAAATTTAATGTCTTAAAGAAAAATAAAAGAGATTTTTATATATATGTATATCATTAAACATTTTGTATAAAATCCTGAAATTTAACAACTAACATAAATCGAATTGGCAAGTACAGAATTTACTTTTTAATGTAATTCAACACTAATTATATATGAATTGGAAGTGTTAAATTTTGAATATGAGAAATCCAAGAAAACACAGTTAACCTTGTTCCATTTACGATAATAACTTTTCTGATACTTGCACACATTAGAGTATTGAAATGAAAAAATATGAAAGGAATATTCGCTGATAGTTTAAGAAGTGTACTTATAATTATAATAACTAATTACCTACTACTACGCGTAATACTATTTGTGGATTAATGGGTACAACCGTAAACACTGACAAAAATACTTTTGAAATGGCAATACATTCAAACAAAGCAGTTACCATGAATGTTTATTTGCTGAAAAGTTTCTCTTTACGTGTGAAGATATTTTGGGTGGCATTTAGCTGGTCTGCGTAATGTCCATTCTCAGATCACATCACGTTTTGCTGCTCGTATAAAACAGGTTAGATGACTCAACACAGCGTATTTCGTTCTTCACTTTTGCAAGAGAGCCATCTAGTGGCGGACGTACAAACGGCCGTGTGTTGTGAGTGCAATTAGTGTTTTAAAAAACAATTTCAAAATGCCTATGCCTGGTCGTCCTATTTGGCAGGTAATATATAATTATTTATCATTTTCATTCTTTTATTTGTATTTTTATTTAGCAAACAATAATATACTATAAAAATTGTTTATTTTATAAATAATATATTATCCTGCATTTCATTATTTTAAGAATTATTATATTCATATATAAAAAAAATAATAGAAATTTGTTTTAATTTCATGTTTATTTTAGAAAAAATTAAGAGTCTAATATCGTATAGATGACTAATGCTTATAAATCGTGGCCTTGGCATGTTTACCTGAAAGCTTCAGGTACGAGTAGAAACAGCACGTGTAATCGAAAAAGCTCCGATTCCATAAAATGTGCTTTCTGAAACTTTTGTTTTATAAAGAAATTATCATAACTAATGTTCTTTTACATCTAAGAACCTCTTTATTTACATTATCCCATTATTTTCGTAAAATAATTAATTATAATAATACTTAAAACTTATATCTAATAATGAAAAAAAAATTACAGCATCCAAAAAGACTTCTTGCCTTGAGTATTATTTTACATTTTTATAATTTTATTTTAAAGTAATCAATAATTCCATTGAAGTTTTAAAATATTTTAAAACGTTTCCGACAGATTTTGAGTACAAATTTTATCGTTTTAATACCCAACTGTTTAAATATAAAACTAAATTAGCAAACATGTTGAGAAAGTCTAGTCTGTCTAGACTTAAATTATTATGTTTATTTGTCATCTTTCTTGTTTAATAAATTATTGTTTTTAACGTCGGCTATCATAAATTTTGCAGGTAAGTTGTGAAAAATTTGACGCATAAATCCAAGGAGAATATCTTCTATGGTTTTTGATAATATTGGTCGCAATGATTCCGATACTGGTCTCCAATTCGCATTCAAATAGGCATTCGTGCTCTCCTCTAAAACAAAAATATTCATTAAAAAGTTCAAATTTATTCTTAAGTAAGATTTTTTATTTATTTTATAAGAAAAATATTTTCAAAATAATCATTTATCAGTACAAAAAATTATGTTAAAATTATTATTTATTTTTATTATTCAAATTAAACCTCGCAAATTAAGAACGGGACTGATTGGTGTCTCAAACGTTGCAATTTGTATCATACTAGTACTAGGATCGCATATTTTATACGAAGGTATCTTTACCAGTTTAGCTGCCATCTGCCGCGGAGTAGCAAAATGACATATAGTTACAAGAATATAAATAGTTTTTAAATTTCTTGATATCAACTAGATGTCGTTAAAACAGAGAGACGTGTTAGTTTTTACATAATAAATCTTACCCAACGATGAAATTCCGTCGAAAAGGTTATGCATGTATAGTTTTAGAACTCCAATATTATATTTTACATGGACTTGTGTTACGTTGAAGAACGTAAATCCTTCTTTTTCATATAATTTTACGTCACTGACGATGTCAATAGTCATATTACCTAAAATAAAACAGTTTTGTAGCCTAGCTTTCTGAATATTAAATATAATTCTGAATAATTTATTTTTATTGCTTACTAGGCTCAAACCAACATTGACCACGTCCGACTAAAGGTATCAACAAAATTTTCCCTTTGAGGTCATAGGTCCCTTCAATTCTTATTTTTGGAATTCGTACCTTTGTATAAAAATCGTATGTTTTGCTATGCACCCTGAAACGAAAACTAAATCTATAAATGTAACGGTTAAAATTTACTTTTAAGGAAGGCTTTATTGTTTATTCACTATTCAGTTTCATTAAAGTCAATTCTTTTTAACATTTAAAATTTTTATTCTTTTTTTTAAATTTTTTTTTTAGTCAGGGTCAAACTTTTTTCTATATGAAAGGAACCGAATTTGATTTAAAACAACGTCATGATCAAGTCGGTCAGTCGATCAAAATGTTTCTAATTCTACCAGGATGGCATAAACTATAAAGAACTTACTGACTTAGTAAAACATCGGTTTTACCGAAACCTGTAACGGTAACGTCGTCAAGTGCCGCGTTGACATTGACTGGACCATCACCTTGCAATATTCTTATTTTCGGAATCTTCAAAGGGTCCAACGGAGGCAGATCTATTTCTGGAAGACCTGAAACCAACGTCAAAGTGACTCTTTTCAATATATTTAATACTTACACAGCTATTAATGATGTATTCAATATTTTTGATGTTTAAATAATCAAAATCAATGAAAATACGGATATATTTTAACTCGTGGGAGAGCCATGCTACAGCATATGCTGACGCGGTAATTGGGCCGACTCGATAGAAGTGATACGACGGGCTCACAGAATACTCACCGTTATACGGTACTTTGCCGTATTTCGCAGAGTGAGTGAGTATATCGGAAGCTCTTAAAAATGCCGCTTTAGCGGTGTAAAAAAGCCGGCTACACAACTAATGTGCGGACTGTGCGCGGTTGTTCATGGGCGGCGGCTCTTACAATATAGGAGACTCACCTGTCCGCTATATAATAAAAAAAAATCATCGTAAACAAATAAAAAAGAATTTATAAAAGTGTGTATATACAGGCATATAGTATACTTTATTTATACAAACTATCGAAAATTAATAAAAAAAAAATCTGACGTTAATTGCGTCATATTTAATTAATTAGTAATTTATTAACATTTATTTATAATAAATATAAATAAAACAAATAATTTGTTTAAATAAAAAATGAATAGGCTCACAGCACACGTGAAGAGGTTTTAATAGGTAACCGCTCAAACATGTATCACTTGTGCAATGCGTTCGCTTGTTACCAGTACTTACGAAGATAAGCATTACCCAGTAGTATAACACACTCATTAGGAATCACTATTGCATATTCACATACAGAAATAATAAAAATCGGGTTACTCTTGCGCCATTTTAATATTATTACGATTTCAAAATTATTACAGAATTTTTCAGCCATTATTAGGCATTTATTAATACTTACCTGGACCTAATGCATTAAACAGTGACTGGACAGCTTCCTGGGAGCAATCTTCGAAGTCAGGATCACTCAATGAACACGTCTTTACAAAGCTAGCTGAAATGGAATTATCAATGTTTTAGACACAATGGATTAGACTATGACTTCATTAGTTTTTATATTTTAATCTAATATCAAGTCATAATTGATGAAAAGTTTTAAATGTGGATCAGATGTTTATTTTACATAATGTCCATGTTGAAATTAGAGGTAGGAATGAAAAGTAGGTCGTATTGACACACTATACTTACGTTTTGTTTTATAGTGTTCCGCAGTTATATGGTGTATTAATATCACAGTAACTAGTAGAAACTTCATGGTAGTTTTGTAAAGAACTGCTTTGTAAGTAAACCTCGAGTTGGCCCGAGGTGGTGCGTACTAAGCCCCCGTCAGTTTGATTCTTGCTGCAATGCTCGGAGTGGGGCCATGCAATAATTGTTGACTTCGTAAACAGAACTTAAACTTTGTCCTCTTTATGGAACCTGTACTTATTGCATATCGCGATTGACATCTTTAATGTCTGTTGTTAACATTGTATGTACATATATAGAAATCTAAAACCCTTTATTTAAATCTCAATAATACTCAACGCGAAATGGTAGTAGTACTTGAAACGGTACTTCTACTATGTTACGATGAGTGAGGATATCGGAGGCCCTTAAAAATGACGCTAAGCGGCGTTAAAAGCCGGCAACACAAGCAAAGGGCGGACTGTGGCGCTGTTTTCCGTGGGCGGTGGTGTTCTCTTACCATATAGGAGACCCACCTGCTTCGTTGTCCGCCATACAATAAAATAAAAAATTAAATCTTTGCAAATGCATATTATGATTGTTTATCGAATTTGTAGATAATTTAGCAATTGCAATAAATAACACATACTTGTACAATATTTTTATATTTCAAAAATATTTTTGGGAAACTCGTAATTTCTTTATAAAAAATATATTTATGTAAACAAAATTACATAAAATCGTATATTCCGAAATATGTGAATTTATATAATTTTAATTATAATACACAATAAATTTTAAGTTATTTATCGTCTAATATAATTTTGAAACGGAATCAACCTAAGTTAAATTTTTAATTCTATCTATATGTGCATACAAAATCAATTCTTTTTGTTCTGGAAATGGTGGCAAGCGAGTAGGAAGCTAACCTAGGCTAACGGGTCTGCCGCCCATGGATACTCCTAGCACTTAGTTTTAGGAATATGTTTTTCTTAAGATCTGAATTGTGGTTTATTTATAAGTACTACAAAAAGATGTAAAATAATATATATTAAATTACTTATTGGCTAACAATATAATAACTTTTATATGCACGTGCATTTGCGACACATGCCCGTGTTCAAGGAATTGATGATACGGAACGAACGTAACAATTTTGTACGGTTTGTGGGTTTGCATTACGATTGCAAGATTTAGATAAACCAGTACGAGTTGATTTACAGAAATTTTTTAATGTTAATATCTCAATTCAGATCGAATAAATGGGGGACATTGAAAAATGCTGATCAATGTTAAGGATATACAATAATTTTCATATTTTGTCAGTCAAGAATTACGGGAAGTTCAACCATATACCCTCTATCTAGATATACTGCGTAGGTAGACGTATGCAAAAGTGGCCTTGGATGGAGAATGCAGTCGCCTTACACAACCCAACAAAGGGTAAATGACAGAAATGCAAATCGATCTTGCAACCACATTCAAGTAATTCTACATACCTGTTATTATATAGCGGACAATAAAGCAGGTGGGTCTTCTATATGGTAAGAGAACACTGTCGCTCATGAATAAATGCTTCATAGTCTGCGCATTGCTTGCGTTGGCGGCTTCCTAAGCCATTTAATCGGCATTTTTAAGGACGTCCGATATCCTCACTCACTCCGCGAAACAGTAGTAGTACCGTTACAAGTAAAAATACCATTTCACGCCGAGTATTCTGTGAGCACGTGGTATCACTTCGGACGAGCCGGCCCCATTAGTGCATCAGAATTTGCTTCAGCAAGGCTCTCCATTGTATATGGTGTAGTATGTAGTATTAATACATTCGCCCGGCCACTGTCAACTTAACAGTGGCCGGGCGAATGTATGCTTGACAGTGTCAAGCCCTTCCAGAGACCGAATAAATTATAAATTAAATTATAATTTGTCCCAACGGGAATTCTACCAGATACCTCTGTCTTCATGGTAGACTTATAAAACCATTTAGCAACGAGGCTCTCAAAAATAATGTTAATTTTGATTTTTTTTTTCAATTTACTTACTGACTTGTCACTTTGAAATCTGAAAGTTTCTATAAGTATTGTGTTTTTTTGCAAAACAGAAGACAGAACAACAGAAGAGAGTAACAAGATATTTAAGACATTGTCTCAATTAAAACAACGATTATTAAAAACTCTGTTGTTACTGCAATATAAGCTTTGTAACTCAAATTATAGATATATAAACATAATTACCGACTTATTATTCATAATTTTGATAGTTAATTAAATAATTATAAAATAATTAAATATAATAATAGTTATTAAATAATTAAATAATAAAAATAGTTAATTTTTGCCGTGGCAGAGCCGAAGCATATGCTAACGCACCAATTGGGTCGGCTCGTCCGAAGTGATGCCACGGACTTACTCAGCGTTTAACGGTACTTGTACTGAGTTTCACAGAGAGAGTGAGGAAACCGAAGGCTCTTAAAAGTGCCGCTTAAGTGGCGGATAAAGCCGGCAACACAACCAATGCGCGGATTATGGCGCGGTGTTTTTGGGCGCCGGTGTTCTCTTTCCATATAATAGGAGATCCACCTGTTCCGTTGTTCGCTATAGAATTATAAAAAACGTAATGCTTAAATATTATAAGCAAACTGTGATAGTTGGTTATAAGTTTGATCTAGAAGACGTATTAAATACATTAAGTATTACTCAATGAAGTGACGTATATCATAATACAATAATACCTCCATGTGAATAATATATGTGACAAATATAATATGTGATATATATTATTATATATGTGTATATATAATATGTGACATAGCGAATGAAATTAAGTAGTGAGTGCCTCTAATTCAGAAGCCAGAAAATAAGAAGTATAATCTCATTTAATGTCAAGATGTATTTCATGTTTGAGGATAGATCTAGCTGAACACTTGTTGGCGGTATGTCAAAATAAATATAGTGGGATTTGCCCACACGCATTTAACTGCTACACTTTCTGGAACAAAAAGGGATAATTTGAACTGAATTATTTCTCGAATTAAAATGTTATTATAAAGGCATAGAAATGTAAGATAAGTACAATATAACATTAAATTAATATTTATGAGTGTCCATAAGAATTCAACAAAATTAACGCAAACATAACTCATCTGCAAAAGTAAAACTATTTTCGTTCCATCCATTTATTGGGAAACGTGATGTGCTGGAGTTTCACAGGAATATTAATAGTTCTCACATCAGCTGTTAAAATAACGACGGCCAAAAAATATACGTTTTTATCTTCATAAATCTTTATATTTATTAGTCTGGCCTTTATTAAAAGTATTATATACATTGATAAAACATATATTATTTACAAAATCTATTGTAAAAAGAATTAGATCTACAAGAAGTAATCAAAATGTTTGTAGAATTTTTTTTATGGTAATCAACTCATTTATGGTATAGCAGACAATGGAGCAGGCGGGTCTCCTATTGTAAGACATCACCGCCACCCATGAACAACCACGATTTGGTTGTGTCGCTGGTTTTTACGCCTCTATTATATTCTCACTCACGCACCGAAACATAGCTTATTTAAAAAAAATAAAATACTTAGACAAACACTACCCTCGTATGCCTAAAATAATAGTGTATCGACCTCTGGTGACCAAAATAACCGAAAAGCGGTGATTGATGATTGCTCTTAACCACTGTATTGTTGAGTCATGACAATGTTGTCATTTAATGACTTATTATTATCAGGAATCTAGATAAACGATCCATTAAGTTATTAATAAACAAAAAAATGCATGAAGAACACTATGTAAAAAGCGTCATATGTTTTGTAGTAAGTACTAAGAAATAATTTTAGTATGAATTTATTAAACTTGAAAATTGATATTTCAATAATAATATTTATTTTCATTACTGTATTCTAAATTGTATACTATTTGTAATGATAATCTCGTTTCTAATATCGCTATAATTTTTACCAACTGCAGCTTTCTAGATTCATTCTAATTAATTTATATACGCCAATTACAATAATTAAAACGAAAAGATTTGTATATGAAGATAACAAATGTTAATTTAATGAACATATTGTTAAATATAATACCTATATACGAAAAATACTATTCCGTAAGATAATATAATAGTTGATTATAATATTTTGAAATGTTGTTGAGTAGGCGTCATAGACCGCTTACGTTTGGCACATAATAATGTTATGATAGTAAATGTCAACTTTTATTACCTAATTCATGTTCTAACCCAGTAAAAAGTGTTGTGTGTGGTAAATAGAAAAAGATGTCTGCAATGTTCTTTGTCAATGCAGTACTTATCAATTTTATTTATTAAACGTGGCAGTTTAAATAGGAACTTTTTTCATAACTTGGTCCGCAAGGGTACACTTAATATATTATGTAACAGTATAATATTTTATGCCTATTACTAGGAAATGTTAAGTTTCATAACTGAGAGTTAATAATAATCAATTTTAAACAAACTGTTCAGAAGCAATGATTGCCTTCATCAAATCAATTTTTAAAAAATAGAAAGTAAACGTTACGACTTAATAAACATGACTCTTCAACAATTTAATAGGTAATATTAATAGAGTACTTTATTGATAGTAAGTTGAGTGTATCTATAACGTTAGATCTAAATCGGTCCAATCTTGAACGCATAACACATTTTATTAAGGCCAAGGGACATCATAGATTATAAAAGCTTTAAAATTATTAATTTGGTATTTGGCATCACTTGAGCAAACACCAACCATCGTTTTTATTTATAGACTATGTTCTCACATGAAAACTGCGAGCAAAGTTTACGTGTATATTTTTTGGTTGTTTGTTTAATCAGTAATGTGTTACTGTAGGATAAATAAAAC
>DWCF01007627.1:0-10422 GCA_018230265.1 Delias oraia
CCTTAATCACCACGCTTGGCAGGCGGGTTGGTGATCGCAGAACATCTGCTGTACTCGAAAGGGCGCTGCTGCCCACCTTCCGGTGAAGTGTCCTTTGATTGAAGATTGGACAAGTTACTATAAAATTTTTTGACTATTTATTTTTTTCATGTAAACAAAGAAATAAATGAAAGAAATAAAAGAAATATAAATACTAATGTAATGTATCTGTCTAATAAAAAATACAACAATATAAGAAAAGAAATCAAAACAATAATTTAATTCGATCTACATATCTTTCAAAGACAAAGAAAATCACTCTGATATCGGTCTGTGGGTCAAAAAGATACATGAATTAGACAAGGTACACATAATTATGTGTATATGATTGTAATATATATAATTATAAGTTTTACTTGGCTGGAGTTAGCGATGACTTGATTTTTTATTATTTTAAGATTGTTTATTAAAAAAACATCATGACATCACGGTCATTGTCACCAATATCGGTTTATATACCTACTCAGTATCTTTAGGTTCTTTCTACCTATATCTACATTATCTATGGTTATATTCATAAAAATACTTGGGTGGTTTTTTGATGTGGTAAATAAATTCTTGATGTACTTTCTTCATCTTTACATACCTTATATATCGGGTGTCTCAAAAGAAAGTTTATATGTAGTATGCTAAATAAAAAAAGCTAGTCGTGTATAAAAAAATGTTTATTCCTTATTAAACTAATTTATTGGGTAATATTTCTTTAAGAGACTATTGTCTACGCCCCCTTCCGATACACTACAGTAGCGGCAACTCTGCTTATTTACATTCCTATTAAGATGAAAATGTGGTTCATCCGCTGCTTTCATGCAGTAAGCTAAATAAATATAAACTTTTTTTGGGATACTCTGTATATAAAATAAGTATTAACTTACTGGTAGTACCTATTTCTAAGATTCCTAGATGAGCCTTCTGTTTGTTTATCTCCTGATTTTTATAAAAAAAAACATATAATGTCTATAGAAAAATTGGTTATCGACCCGATCACATACTCGCTTTAAATTTTTCTTAAATAATAAATAAATATAGTTAATATCAATAAACTCAGATAGTGATTTCGCAGAATTACTTTATATAATATTATACAGTTGACGTTATATAATTACGGTATGTCGTATATGTATCCTAATAAATCATAAGTGAGCCTCGTAACTAAATAGTTTTATAAGCCTACCATAAAGTGAAAGGTATCGCGTTCGAATCCGATCAAAAAAAATGTATTAAATTTTATTTTTATAAAGTCCGAAGTGATACCACAATGAATCAGCACGTAACAGTACTTACTTGAATATTGTGTTTCGCTGCGGAAATGAGGATGTCGGAGGGATGTAAAATTACAGCGCTAAAATGGCGTAAAAACATGGCAACAAAACCTAAGCGCGGATTATGGTCCAAGAAAGGCGATGTCCTTTAACCTTAGAGAAGACTCGCCTGCTCAGTTGCCCGCTATACAATAAAAAAACCATTGAATTACAAATACTGTGAATTATGAAGTTCAAATCCACTCTACAATTTACTACGACGGTAATAGTACCTCAATGGATATACTATATGTGAAATTTCTTTTATTGTATTCTAACATTACAAATAAAATATTATAAAACATTAACAGTATTTTATTTTTTATTTGTCTCATATACTTCATACATACGATTGATATACAGGCGATCGTTCATATACCAGGATATACAGACAATCATAATACTTTACTTACTAATACGTTACATACATACATAATACGTTACTCTCCAGAAATTCAATTGAGTTTGAGTTCAATTGGCCTACTACATAGTTTTTGGGTAATAATGTAAATTACGATAAAAGAAATTATATAATGTAATATAAATTACGAACTTAATAATTAATATTAAACATTTAATTAGAGTTGAGCTGCTTATTATGCTCCTAGCAGGTTCCAAGGTTGCACCTTAACATGAAAACAAACATCATATGAATAACATTAAAATTTAAACTATTACGTATTTACGTAGTACGTATTTTTGCTTATATTATCAAATCGAGCAAATCAGTGAGTAAATCTTGTTAACTCTGTAGAGAACGTTCACAGAATACTCAACCTGAAATGATAGTTGTACTTGAAATAGTATTTCTACTGTGTTTTGTTGAGTTATTTTGATATCGGAGGCCTTTAAACAATGCCGCTTAAGCGGCGTAAAAAGTCAGCAACACAACCAAAGCGCAGACTGTGGTGCGGCTGTCCATGGGCGGCGGTATTCTCTTACGATATAGGAGACCCACCTGCTTCGTTGTCCGCTATACCAGAAATAAAGTAAAAAAGAAAAGCAGCTATATGAGTCATTGCAAGTACCGGCCGCAATAGTTGACAAGGATATACCTTAATGTTGAACGAGACACGTTTATTACTCGAGGACGAATAGCACGGCGCTGGCACATGCGCACCATGGCCGATCCACGCACAGAGTGCATGCGCCTCATTCTCCCATGTGAAAATGGTTATTGCAATAACTATTATTTAGTGACTGGTCACTTTTTATTGCTATATATACATAAATCGCCTGTATACATCTGATTAATCTAAGTTTAAAGAAACTATGGAAATATAAATAATTCTCGCCTTATGAGTATGCAAAAGCTTTATTTCTGTCTTTATTTTTGTAAATGTTTTTAATTTTCTATCATCGGTTCTTACTTGTGCTAATAAGGTCGCAGTAACATTGGGTTCCACGTGCCTACAGAGCAATAATATTAGAGTAAACAAATAATTATTGGTATATTGATACAGCGTCAATAACTCCTTGAGTTGGCTTTAATAAATATTTTGTTGATTTCTAACACATTAATCTCCTTGAAAATTTATTGAAAACCTAAATAAACCATATTGAGGTTTGAACATTTAAGTAATAGAATAAAACCTTGGGAGAACAAACTGTCAAGAGGTGTTCTGTCACTTCCAGTGATACTGTGACCATGATAATCTGTAAGTTTGTTGCTTCATTTCTTGAACACTATAAAGAATAAAATAACAATATTATGACTGTTCAATGTAACTAAATCTTATAAAATATTAGTTATTTATATCACATATAAATTACTCGTGTCAAAACAATATTAATTATAATGGATAACGTCAGAGATACATAGCAGTTGTCGTATAATAAATATTTTAAAGTACTATTGTTTGAAAGAAGAAAAATCGCAGATAGAGCCAACCCTCAGCTCGGACGGGTCACTGGAGTGATAACCTCTTCCAGATGCTCCAATGGAACTTCGACATCGTTAGACGCAAGTGAGAATATCAAACGGCTGTGACGCGTACAAACTTATAAAGGTGATCGGCGCACATAACTCAAATAGTTCGTCGTCGATCTCAGTCAACAATGTTTATCTCTCACTCTTTAATCAAAACATCATTTTATTAAATACAATATTTGCAATGACACAATACAGCTGTACAGCCAACTAAAGTCGAAAACATTTTAAATTTCCCGCTATTGGTTTGCGCATGCGCTATAATCTCACTGTGATTGGTCGCGTTTTGGAACTCCGAAATCAACATGAGTGAATTAAAAAGTGCCAGTCGAGGAGCGTGTAACAGCAAAGGGAGTATGATTGTTGTTTCAAACCGGCTACCTTTTGTTTTGAAGAGGAATGAGAAAACCGGTGAACTAGAGCGGAAAGCCAGGTATGTCAAAAAATGTATTCCGTTTGTCAAATATTTTTGTAAGTCCATAAAATGTATATATTTCTCTCTGTCACGGCTGGGCAACCTTGAAACTTAAGTAAAATGCTAGAAGGTTAGTCCTGCATCATAAAATACGAATCTAGGAATCTTAAAATAGAATGTCTGTTAAAGGAATTGCAATTTGTTTGTCATATGTATAGTGTTTTGATAAAGCAAATAGAACATATTTCCGTAATATACCGTTGGAATAGACTCTATTTTGAACGGTTTATCTTTTAGCTGGGTCGTTTATATAAAATTGCTTTAATAAACTTTCAATTCGAGATGAGTTTGTTATTGTTTATTCAAAAATTTAAATTTAAAAACTTTGTACTCTGAATTTGAACCGTTTTGCAATTTTTAATTCTCATCTATAAGTTGAGAACAAACATTATAATACAAAATAAGCAAAATTTAAGTTCATAGATTGAATAGCGCTACATTCCAGCTTCATGTTTAGTGTTAACGTTAAATTATAATTTAAGACGGCTTGAATTATAATTATTTTGCGTAATAATTTATTATTTTTTATATGATAATTTAAAGATTACTATGGATACAGTAAGTTATACTAAAAATAGTCACATCACATCATATTTTTACGGAGAGTCAAACGTTTTGCCATATATTATTTATAGTGAATATTTTCTCTTAGTGGTAACTGATCAGTTATCGATCTAAAACAAAAAAAATACTAAAGTTTTAATATCGCTACTACTGACTAGGAGTAAGTGAAAGAAAGATGAGCTATTATCGAAAATCTATTGGAGAATTCTGCATCATACCCTTCCTAACTTTTTGAGATTAGCTTATTTAAGTGGGAGTTCGCATTAATCGTCATAGATAACGATTTTAAGAAAGTTATGTAAGATTTAAGATTTCTTCACATATTAATTTCACTCAACAACATCTAATCGTAAATTTATAAACATAATATGTATATATATTAATATGCATTAGCAAAGGGCAATGTCGAAAATCTCTCAAAATCTTATTATTAACTAGCTACTTTGAGAATATATCTTTAAAGGTAAAACAAACGTAGTAGAATAACAAAAGAAATGCGATTCAATATTTAAATTCGCTAAAGTTTCTGAATGTTTACAATTTTTAATAACATATGTCCACTTTGTTATTTATTAAATTGTGACCCAAAGGATTTTCGAACATCGATAAATTTATATAATACATTTAATTCGTGACTGTTAATATTCGATGATTAGATATTTACCCCCATGCTTTGGGAGAGGCCCATGTCCAGCAGTGGACTTGATAGGCTGATGATGATGATGAGATATTTACTTCAGTATAAATAAAACAGAAAACTTTTACTATATACTCAAGTTCTATAGACATTTTTGAACCATTATTATCGTTTAATATCTTTGTACACATGGCACGTCTTGAAATATAAATCAATTAAAAGATCGAGTTGTGTATCTTTGTTTACTAGGTTTAATTCAGTATCTTCTGCATTGCATACTCAATAGAATTATCAATACGTACGCGTTGAGCATTAAAGAAAGGCCGACTATTATTGTATATTTCAGTGCGGGCGGGCTGGTAACCGCTGTAGCGCCGGTGGTGATACGTGGAAGTGGAATATGGGTCGGATGGCCCGGCCTGCACTTGGATAATCCTAACGAAAAGATCCCGGAGTCTGACCCTAACGATAAAACACCCACCGCTGGACTACGTTCTAGTAAGGTATGTTTTGTTAATCTATAAAATACTTTAAATTTCTCTTTCATTGGCAATGAAATCACTAAGATCTAGGCTATTAATAGTTTAACAATTGCCTATCAAGATAAGTATTATTTATAAATTTATTCGAAATTATTTTTTTGTGAACTTAATTACTTTGTAATTATAATAACTCTGCGTGGTAATGATATATCAGCTCTAACTTGATCATGCATTCACTAACCTTGAACTTGAACGCTTTCCAAATATTGTTTCGACCCCGTTACTTTATTTGCGCAGGTTGAATATCTGGAAGACCATACTCATTAAATTTCATTATAAAAATGGAAATATAAAACACGACCACTTTATACCTACCTATATCACAAAGATATAAATATATATATAAGAAAAGATATATTATATAGATTTTTATTCGAAAACTATGCTAAAATACTTCTATTTAAAATTAATTTTCGTTATTATACCCTTATTGAATTCCCTTAATACTTAGAATGCAATTTATTTCTTTAGCTACTACATAGGTACCGGAAGGACAAAAGGCAATTACTTACTCTTATCTGTAAATGTATTTGATGAGGCTCATACGAGTTTACATCCCACTGTATTTGCACCTGTGAATTTCCATGCAAGCATCATTTCCGCTATTTACAAACGTTATTTACAAAATTATCTTCACAATTGACACTCTTAATACATTTAATACATGTTATATAAAAAGATTAGTTTATTCATTTGAAATCAATATTTAAATCGTTTTATTTAGATATAGAATATAGATACGGAATTAGTTTGATTCAAAATTATGATGCAGTATTATGAATTACAGCTACTACAGTTTTATTTCCAGAATAAACAGTCAAATCAAACTTATTTACCACTAATAATAAGTTAATAACATTAATTTCTTCAACCCACTTGTGTTATAAGTTTTAAATGGCTTAGTTTATTACTATAATGTAGCTTTTGTTTGAATAAACCCGCCATTTCCTAGATAAATATTTCCATTTATGGCTGTCACATAAGTGGTATTATCTATCTTGTTTAAAACAGGATATAATTAGTTTGAGACAGGATAGAACGCTGAAAGAAATCTATCCATCATTAAATTTTCTAGTAAATAATTTGAATTAAATTAAATTAAATTTTTATTGTTAATAAGTTTATATTTTAAATCTCAAATTTTAATGTCTCAAATTTTAACAATCAGTTAAATATGTAAATAAACACAAAGCTATTTTAGCAATAGAGTCATTTTGCGACAGTACTGACGTAGTTAGAGGATATTAAACTTAAATACCTTTGCGACTACAAGAATACCGACGGAGCAATTATAATGAAGGACACAATGGTGCATGCGTTGAATTCCGCTCAAATCGATCAAACCGAAATGAAAAATACTTCAGCAATTATTTAATTTGTTTTTTTTATTTACGATAGCAACAGATAGATGATTCCTTCTGAGTAACCTAAATCGGATTAGATGTTAGAGCAACTAATCAATAAAATACGTATAAAGAAAAACAAATCACCCGTGAGTGAGCCATGCTGAAGCATATGCTGACGCACTAATTGGGCCAGCTCGTCCGAAGTGATACCACGGGCTCACAGAACTCAATATGAAACGGTACTTGTTCTGTGTTTCGCTGAGTGAGTGAGGATATCGGAGGCCCTTAAATATGCCGCTTGAGTGGCGTAAAAAAACCGGCAACACAACCAATGCGCGGACTGTGGCGCAGGTGTCCATGGCCGGCGGTGTTCTCTTACCATATAATTACCATACTCATCTTACCCACCTGCTCCGTTATCCGCTATACTATAAAAAAATTCACCACTGGAACAATTCTTTCAGATCGTAGCGATACACGCAGAGCCAAAGCTTTTCGACAGCTACTATAATGGATGCTGCAATGGCACTTTCTGGCCTCTATTCCATTCCATGCCAGACCGTGCTACCTTCATTGCCGAACATTGGCGTGCTTATATCAAACTCAACGAAGAGTTCGCTGAGAAAACAGTACACGCCTTGAAGTTGTTAAATGCAAGCAATCAGAAAAATGGCTCTCCACCCATCGTCTGGGTGCATGATTACCATCTTATGTTGGCAGCTAATTGGATAAGACAGGTAAGAAATACTTTATTCTACGCCGGTTACTATTAATACGCGTTGCGATTAAAATAATCTAATATATAAAATTGTTGTGTTACAATGTTCGTTCCCATACTCCGAAACGGCTTGACCGGTTCTTTTGAAATTTTATATGCATATTGAGTAAGTCTGAGAATCGGCTACTGTCTATTTTTTGTACGCTTGAGTGATAACCAACGCTATTTGTTTTATTTTTTTTAGTTCAATTTTTATAATTTGGCATGAAAAAATATATATATAACTCTAAATTTTCACCCTGCTGCCGCGATTCTTTATTTTTTAGTAGCGATCTAAACATTTTCAGAATTTTCTACTCTCCATGGTCGATATTTGATCAGATACCACTTATCCATTATTATATCACCCCGTAAAGACCGCATGTGGGAATGAGACTGATACCAGTCCCCTGGCATTCTCCTGCTCACCAATGCTTAGGGCCTAAGCTTAAACTATTTTCGGCCATTATTGTTTGTGCATCGATCATATTAGTTTTGCTTACTCATCACTTTACTTTATTAATTCGATGCGTACCAAATGTTTGGGATTTTTTTAAAATAAAACAAAAACAAACATATTTTATTTAGGTTATTTAAATATATTTTGATGGTATGATAGTGGGTCTCGGATATGGTAAAATATTAACGTTGCCCGTGGACAACCGCCCAAACAGTCCACGCATAAGTTGCCGGCTTTTTATGCCGCTGTATTACCATTTTTAAGAGCTTTTGATATCTTCATACAGTCAACGAAACACAGTAGAAGTACCGTTTCTGTAAGCCCGTGGTATCACTTCGGACGAGCCGGCCCAAGTATTACGTCAGCATGTGCTTCAGTATGACTCTCCCACGGGTACGAGAGTATTAATACATTCGTCCAGCTACTGCCAAACCTGTCGAATAAATAAATAAATTAAATTATAATTGTCGTACCCGTTACGGGTATTGCCTTACGGTAGACATCACTTTATCACTTAGCTACGAGGCTCTCATAAATATTCCTAGAGATAATGTATAGGGCAAAAAAGCGTTTGCCGGGTCAGCTTATTGCTGAAATTTCAACTCTATGTCTTGTAAAATAAAAGGATTTAGTTTAAGATAATTTACAATCATATGAAAGTAGATATAAAAATCATATAAATGATGCTAATATAGTGTTTTTTTTTTCATTAGCGTGCCGAAGAAGACGAATTGAAATGTAAATTGGCATTCTTTCTTCACATTCCCTTCCCCCCTTGGGATATCTTTAGATTATTTCCTTGGTCTGATGAAGTTCTCCAAGGAATACTCGGTAAGATAAACAAAATTATTCCTGCCAAGCTTTAGTATGAACTCATCATCATCATCATTTCAGTCGTAGGACGTCCACTGCTGGACATAGGGCTTCGGACCTCCATGCATATCTTGGGAGAATCTGAAAGATTAACCATTAATTATAACTTAACCGTTTAATGGATTCTCCTAATTTCCAACTCGTTTTCTGCAATCTCCTATATTTGAAAAATGGCCCATTAAATATCTTAAAGAAGTATTATTAAAATAATCTGAGAACTTGTTTCACAATACAAACAACAGAATATTCGCTCTGCATGGAAAACATATTAAGTGCTATAAACATTTACATGAATTGCATATTATTCCGACTCGTTATCTTCTGTATAAATATTGATTACAGAATTGTAAACAACTATTATATAAAGGAAATATTTAACTTCTATATAAGTAAACAACTTCTTTTTTAGGATGCGACATGGTCGGATTCCACATAGCAGATTATTGCTTAAACTTCATCGATTGTTGTCAAAGAAATCTGGGCTGCCGTGTCGACCGTAAAAACATGCTAGTTGAATTGGGTGGTCGAACAATTTGCGTCCGGCCTCTACCAATCGGTGTGCCATTCGACAGATTTGTCACTCTAGCTCAAAACGCTAAGCCAGTTCTATCCACCAGCCAAAACGTCATTCTCGGTGTAGACCGGTTGGACTACACGAAGGGATTGGTCCATAGACTAAAGGCATTTGAGAGGCTCCTTCAGACCTATCCAGAACACATAGAGAAAGTAGTGCTGATGCAAATTTCGGTGCCATCGAGGACAGATGTTAAAGAGTATCAGGATTTGAAAGAGGAGATGGATCAGTTGGTTGGTAGGATCAATGGAAGATTCACTACACCCAACTGGTCGCCTATAAGGTATTTTTATTTTATTTTATAGCGGACAACGGAGCAGATTGGTCTCCTATATAAAAAGAGAACACCGTCGCCCATGAACAACCATTGTTGTGTTGCCGGCTTTTTACACCGCTTAAGCGGCACTTTTAAGGGCCTCCGATATCCTCACTCATTCTGCAAAACACAGGAAAAGTACCTTATCACGCTGAGTATTCTGTGATCCCGTGGTATCACTGACACGGACGAGCATGACTCTCCCACGGATAAGAAAGTAATTATCATAAATTAAATCATGAAATCACCATAATATACCTACCACGATAAACGCACCTATTAAATTTAAAAACACATTAGATCTTAGAATAAAATATTATTAGTCAATGTCATGTTACTTAGCTAGTGTTTTTAATAGATACATCTACGGCTGCGTTGGCCAAGATGAGCTAGCAGCCTTCTACCGCGATGCAGCGGTTGCTTTGGTAACACCTTTAAGAGATGGTATGAACCTGGTTGCTAAAGAGTTTGTCGCGTGCCAAATCAACACACCTCCAGGAGTCCTGATTGTTTCTCCATTCGCTGGTGCAGGAGAGATGATGCACGAAGCTCTGATTTGTAATCCATACGAGTTGGATGACGCGGCTGAAGTTATTCATAGGTAAGAT
>DWCF01007628.1:0-10422 GCA_018230265.1 Delias oraia
AACACAGCAGGCGCGGACTGTGGCGCGGTTGGTGATGAGCGGTGTTCTCTTACCATATAGGAGACCCACCAGCTCCGATGTCCGCTGTACTATAAAAAATGCGTTTTCCGTTCATATATCCTCATATAGTGTATATTTTGGTTCGTTTCAGAATATTATAATGCCTCACCAATGGCTGGAAGGGAATTTACCAGTGGCTGCCAAGTGCGATGGATGTGAAAAAACCTGCGGTTCCGTACTTAGGTGACTGAATATTATACTATGTCTGCTACGGATCTCTAAAAATCACCACCTTGACCAAAAAGACAGCAGATTCAGCATTTCTTTTTATATTACGAGAACAGAGTCCGCGCATACAAATCGTTCTATTACAATGGAGGTAATCAAAAAACTATTAAAACGTCAAAAATATCTCAAAATGCACGGATAAATTACAAAAATTAACTAATATATGTCATTTCACGTTGGAGAGCCATGCTTAAGCATATGCTGACGCACTATTTGGCCCGCTCATCCGAAGTGATAGCGGGCTTACAGAATACTTAGCGTGAAATGGTAGTTGTGTTGCTGTGTGTGAGGCAATTAAAAATGCCGCTTTAATGGCGTAAAAAGGCGGCAACACACAATGGGTAAGTGGTGATGGTAGGTTCTCTTAACATATGAGAGACCCGTATCATCTGTTATAACACAAAAAGATATATAAGCATAAAAATACTTGTACAATGAAGGTGAGTGTACATTACCGTGGGAGGGCCATGCTGAAGCATATGCGGACGCACTTATTTCGCCAGCGCGACCGAAGTGTTACCACGGGGACGGAATACACAGCTTGAAATGTTTGAAACGGCACTGTTGGTATGTCCTAATATGTCAGAAATACCTGAACGTGCTCTGAAATAGAAAATGGCGAATCAAAGCTTGGCTTAGCACGTCGCGACGCCATTTTGAATTCCACAACGAAAATAATTCTCCGAACGTATTTAATAATTGTTATATTGGTTTTAATGGCATTTCTTTTTAATAATAACAATAATACAGAGAAAATAAAGAAAAAAAGATCTTTTTCTTTAGATCTTCTATATGGTAAGAGAACACCGCCCATCACCAACCGCGCCACACCCCGCGCGTGCTGGCTTGCTGGCTCTTTCCACAGCTCAAGCGGCATTTCAAGGGCCGTATATCCCTCGCTTAGCCAAAGCACAGGCTTCAAGTTGGTTCTGTGAGCAACGGAGCTGGTGGGTCTCCTATATGGTAAGAGAACACCGCCCATTACCAACCGTGGCACACCCCGCGCGTGCTGCGTTGCTGGCTCTTTCCACAGCTCAAGCGGCATTTCAAGGGCCGTATATCCCGCTTAGCGAAAGCGCAGGCTACAAGTTGGTTCTGTGAGCCTTGTTTCACAGTACGAGTCGGTCTCATTTGTGCGTCTCTATATGCTCCAGCATGGCTCTCCCACGGGTAAGCATTTAAATAAAGTCCAGAGAGCCGTAGTATTTATTAAAGCAATTAAATCTTCAGGCTGCAAGACTTCCGTTGCATCTGGTGTCGGAAGTGTGTTCACGCAAACTGTAGGCCAAGTTGGCGCGCCCACTGCACCCTGGGTCCGGCCAGAGCGTCTGTGGTACCACCGACGAGACTTCACTCAGTCGGACCTGATGATGGATGGCTTCCGGACCGACCACCTAACGCTTCCCCATTAATAGTCTTCGTAAATTCAAGATCTGGTAAGTTCATTTTATTACATGAAGTCTTAATTTGTATGGTACAGCAGACGACGGAGCTGGTGGGTCGTAAGAGAACCCCGCCCATGAACATTCGCGCCACAGTCCGCGCGTGCTGTGTTGCTGGCTTTTTACACCACAATCGTCATTTCCGTCTCCGATATGCTCATTAATTCAGTGAAACGGTAGTTTCAATTACAACTACAGTTAACGCTGAGTATTCTGTCAGCCCGTGGTATCACTTCAAACGAACCGATCCAACATCGGGTGCGATCGGGATCGGGTGCGACAGTATTAAGACACTCGCTCGGCCGCTGTCAAACCCTTCCAGAGGCCGAATCTATAATTTTTCGGACCGGGATTCGAACCAGATACCTCTCGCTTCATGGTAGACTTATTAAACCAAAAATCTACCAGGCTCTTATGATATATGGAGAAATGTTATCAATTTCAGGTGATAACCAGGGTATCAAGTTCCTTCGTCGATTCAAACAGCTATTGAATCCGGCGCAAGTGTTTGAGCTGAGTGGGGCCGGGCCACGCCTAGGTCTGCGACTCTTCAGGCACTTTGCCCCACTGAGGGTTCTGGTCTGCAGCGGTGATGGCTCCGTGGGTTGGGTGCTGCAGGAGATAGACAAATTGGAAATGCATGTGAGATATACATTTTTATGGTATAGCGGACAACGGAGTAGGTGGGTGTCCTGTATGGTAAGAGAACACCGCCACACGCGACACTCGCCTTTGGCCACGCCGAAGCATATGCTGAAAAATTGAGCTGGCTTGTCGCAAGTGATACTACGGGCTCACAGAATACTCTGCGTAAAATACGCGTACTGTGTTTCAAAGAGTGATCGGAGGCCATAAAGGAGGCAAAAGCCGGCAACACAACCAATACGTGGACTGTGGCGCGGTTGGTGATGGGCGATATTCTCTTACCATATAGGAGACCCACCGATCCGTGGTCCGATATAGAATAAAATACATGTTTCTAATATTGTGAATCTGTGTTCATTAAATTTTGACATAAAAGTACTTTATGAGGGTAGGTATGAAAAAAAAATCACCTTTATTAGAATTTATCTCAAAAATCCATCGATTTCATTTGGGTTTTTTATTTTATATGGGTTAGCGGGCAGCGGAGCAGGTAAGCCTCCTGTTTAGTAAGAAACCACCATGGCCCACGGACCGGCGACCTTTATACAGGTCGTCTGTCTACCTTGTGGGTGTACGTACTACGCTGCGCTTGTTGGTTCGTGGTCGTCACAATACTTTTCGGCCCCATCGGCCATCCGCGCCACGCGCTATGTGGCTGCCCATTGCCACTTTAGCCTGCTAATATGGAGATATCATTTCATTCATCAGCCGTAGTCCATCCACTGCTGGATATTCTCCATGCATACTTGTCAGAGGCAACCTGCACCCAGTGTCTTCCAGCGATCTTTAAGGTCGTCGGTCCACCTTGTGGGTGGACGTACGCTGTGCTGGTCCGTGGTCTCCACCTGTAGTATTAATGGGTTAATAGTGCCAGGTACAAACGGCTGTGCTACCGCTGGGGACGGGCAACGACTTGGCGCGAGTGCTTGGATGGGGTTCCTGCTGCGATGATGCTGCCAACTTGCAGCAACTGCTGGAACGTTACGAGCGAGCTTCCACCAAGATGCTAGATAGGTTATCTCATTTTTTGGTTTATAGTAGTGCTTCCTAACCTTTGGTAAGAGAATTTTTTAAAAGGCCTTACAGCCTTCACTGCTTAACACGGTCTTTTGAGCCGTGAATTGTTTTTTCGCCGCGACTAGCGCATGGGCGTCTCTTGCGAGACACAAACCTCGGCTTAGGCCGTCGCGGGGTCATGGGCCGCCTGAGCAGCCGGTCGGAGCTGCCAATAAAACCGGAAACGCAACCAATGCGTCGACTATGTCGCGGTTGGTGATGGGTGGTAGTGTTCTCTTACCATATAGGAGACGTACCTGCACCACTATCCGCTATATAATAAAAAAGTAACAACCGTGCCTCAGTTCACGCATTGGTTGTGTTGTCGGCTTTTTACGCCGCTTAAGAGAAAATTTAAATGACCTCCAATGTCCTCTATCACTCTGCGAAAAAGAATAAGTACCGTTTCACGATGAATATACTGTGCTGGTATCACTTCGGACGAGCCGACCCAATAAGTGCGTCCGCATATGCGTCTGCATGGCTCTCCCACGGGTGACGGTGTACATAAATGATACACAGAATGCGGTATTAGTTTGAATTATGACTGTAGCAGTGTTTGAACATTCCAGATGGTCAATAATGTCATTCGAGCGAGCATTGACGGCACCACCGCCACCGCCCATGCCCCCTGACTTGCTTGACGACAGTGCACTGCTCAATAACCTCCAGGAAATTGTCCAGGTATTTTAGTATAGCAGACAACGGAGCCCGGACTCCTATATGCTAAGAGAACACCGCCCCCCATTAGTACCGCGCCACGGTCCACGCATTAATTGTGTTGCCGGCTTTTACGCCACTTAAACGGCACTTTTAAGGGCCTCCGATATCCTCACTCACTCTACGAAATAGTACAAGTATATTTACGCTGAGTATTCTGTGAGCGCATGGTATCACTTCGGATGAGTCGGCCTGTGTACTGCGTCAGCATAGCTCTGTCGGGTGCGACAGCATTAAGACACGCGCCCGGCCACTTCCAACGACTGAATAAATTTATTGTTCGGACGGGGATTCGAACCCGATACCTACGCTCTCAAAATGTATGTATGTGATAGGAGAATTTATTATTTCAGGCCAGCGAAGCCGGCGAGACGGGAAGTGAGGCGCGCGTGGCGCTTCGCGAAGGCTGTGTGCGACTGGCCGCTGTGGGTGAAAAGGCGGGCGGCGGGGCGGCTAGGGCTGCTCACAGGCTACGAAGGGCGCTGTCTTTGCTACTGCATGCGCGGGCGCATCTCGCCCATGATCACGCCAAGTGCGAGTGAGTGCACCTTTTTAGTAAAAACCTTTATAGTAGAGTAGTCACCTTTTGTGAGCCTCGTAGCTGAGTGGTTTAATAGGTCTACCATGAAGCGAGAGGTGTCGGGTTCGAATCCCAGTCCGAACAATTATAATTAATTTATTCGCTCTGTGGAAGAGCTTGACAGTAGCCGGGCGCGGCTCTTAATACTGTTACACCCATGGAACAGCTATGCTGAAGCATATGCACTAAATGGGCCGGCTCGACCGAAGTGATACCACAAGCTCACAGAATGTTCATCGTGAAACGGTACTTGTACTGTTTTCGTTGAGTAAGTGAGAATATCAAAGGCTTTTAGAAATCTCGCGAAAGTAGCGTGAAAAGTCAGCAACACAAGCGCGGATTTTCGCGCGGTTGCTGATGGACGGCAGCTGGGTCTCCTATATGGTAAAAACACCGCCGCCCATGACCAACCGTGTACGGTCCGCGCTTGCTGTGTTGCTGGCTTTTTATTTTGTTTAAGAGGCTTTTTAAGGGTTTGACAGTAGACGGGCGACTGTATCACTCATGTCGCCGGAAGACGCTGGATGCAGGTCACCTCCCCCAGGTATTCATGGAAGTCCAGGGGACCTATGTCCAGCAGTGGAGGTTTTACGGCTGAAATGATAATGTTTAAATAAGGTAGAAAAGAGCATACACTACCCTTAAAATATGGCAATGCTCCCGCGGCTCTGCAAGGGCTGAGGGTGTCCATGGGCAGAAGACCGCTTGCCCTAGGTAAACCTCCTGCTTCCCGCCGATGGTATAAAAAAGTTTTTTTTTTCAGTTCCTGGGAGGCTTTGGAATCGACAAGTGACAGTGAGCCGGAAGTCCAAGTTGTTGCCGAGAAAGGCAGTATCGAGAAGACTGAAAAGGTAAATTTATTGTGCAGTCACTGCTTTGGGAGCCTTGCAGCTGAGTGGTTTAATAGGTCTACCATCAAGCGAGAAGTATCTGGTTCGAATCCCGGTTCAGCAATTTATTCTGCCTTTGGCCTAAGTTTTTACTAGTCAGTAATAGGAAGTCAGATATACTATGTGCACGTAGGCAGATGGCCTATGGGGCCGAAATGTGTTAGAGTGGAGATCACGGACCGGCAAGCGCAGCGTGGGAGGTCCACTCACAAGGACAGACGACCTTGTAAAGGTCACTGAAAGACGCTGGATGCAGGCCGCCTTCGATAGGTATGCATATGTCCAAGGAGGAGGCCTTTGTCCACTGGAATTCTTACGGCTGAAATGGTGGTGGTGGTGATGATGAAAATGGTGATGATGATGAGGAGGGGGAAAATGGTGATGAGGAGGAGGAGGAAAATGGTGATGATGATTATGGTAATAGATTACCATTTTCAAAAATGATGATGATGATGAAAATAGTGATGCTGGTGATGAAAATAGTGATGCCGATTAGAAGGAAAATGGTGATGATTATGAAAATGATGATGCTGGTGATGGTGAAAATGGTGATGATGGTGATGAAAATGGTGATGCTGGTGATGGTGAAAATGGTAATGCTGGTGATGATGAAAATGCTTGTGTATATGATGAAAATGGTGATGTTGGTGATGATGAAAATTTTGGTGATGTTTATGATGATGAAAATAGTGGTGATGTTTATGATGATGAAAATAGATGTGATGTTTATGATGAAAATGGTGGTGGTGATGATGAAAATTGTGATGATGATGATGGATATGGTGGTGGTGGTGATGATGGTGGTGTTGATGATGAAACAAACGCGCCATTTATTTATTTGTATATTAATTGTATTCTAGGAACAATTGAATTGGGCGGCCAGAGACTGTGCTTTAGCTGGCAGGGCTGACAGCGTACGTCGGGCGCTACGCTCGCTCGTACGAACGCTCGCATTGCTGTACCCAGCGGTGAGAATTAATTTTATTAAATTCTGACGCACTAATAGGGCTCGTCCGAAGTGCCACGGGCTCACAGTATCAGCGTGAAGCAGTACTTGTACTGTGTCTCGCAGTGAGAGAGGATATCGGAGGCCTAAAGTACCTCTTAGGGGGTGAGGAGACCAACTTCGGCTAAAGAATAAAAAATACAGTAATTTTAATATAAAACTATTTCTCTCTACAGCGTTACTTCTCTAACTTAAAAAGATATATTTTTCAGGAGTCAAACACGAAAGTTGAAGGTTCGACTCCGCGGGAGAATGAGATGTCCGCACTGCCGGTTCCGAAGGCTTTCGCTGACAGTAGACGGTCATCCGCCGCAAGTGCTGTGTCAGCCTCCTCCATGCAACCTGAAAAGTGAGTGTTGGAGGCAGTATTTTCACCCGTGGGAGGGTATGAGCATAAATTCGGCCGGCTTGTCCGAAGTACCACGGGCCCATGGAATACTCAGCGTGAAACGGTACTTTAACTGTTCCGCAAAGGGAGTAAAGATACCGAAGGCTCTTAAAAGTGCCGCTTGGGTGGCGTGAAATACTGGCAACAACCACTGCACTGACTGTGGCACAGTTGATGATAGACGGCGGTCTTCTCTTTTTTCACATTGAGTATTCTGTGAGCCCGATATCACTTTGGACGAGCCGGCCCAATCAGTGCGTCCACATACGCTTCAGAATGGCTCTCCCACATGTGAAGCTTATGTAAGCCTTCTCATTTGCCTACCTACTTTCATAAACCAAAGTATTGAATAATTTTAACAATTTTAAATTGATTAGCTTATTTTAATTCCAGCATTCCAGATGTAGATGAAGACATAGCTAAGTTAATTAGTACTAATCCAGATGAAGGCTGCTTGGATGTGGAAAAACGGAAATCCGGTTCACCCCAAGAGAGGCTGTCAAATTTTTCCTCCTGTGATAGTTCCAGTAGGAACGTAAAGCCTGAAAAGCCTACATATAGCAGTAGTCTAACTATACCTAATCTAATTGTTTCCGATAGCGATAGACGGACTATACAGGGTGAGACATATGAATCAGACCAACTCACAATAATTGATATAGACAAACCATATGACTTTAATGATGGCGGTCCTTCATCACCGGAGCGTAAATTGTCCAGTGTTGATTTAGAAATTGATGTGACAAGTTCAGATAGTTCCAATATAAGTGATGATTTTAGTCTAATATCGGAAATTGTTGATGGAAAAGATGATATGGGTCACATAGATTCACCAGAAGCATCTGATACATGTATGAACTCTGAGACATTACATGGTGAGTCAATAGTTGATGACATCAGTTCAATGCTTGGACAAGATGTACTGCTTGCGATGATGGGTAAGAATGACAACGAAACGTATACTGACGATACAACACTGTTCACATCAGACACAGTTTCAGACATACCAATGGACAGACAGTCGGAGAGAGAATCTAGATATACGAAGCTTGAAATTGAGAAATTTGGTTTTGAGAATCGTGTTTTTTATCTGGAAAACCCAAAAGAGGAAGTTAAATATTGCAGTTTGGCGCAATTTGAAGAGGGTAGTGACATAGCAAGGAAATCATTTCGCAAATATATGCGCAGGAGTGGTAAAAAACGTGATAGCGCAAAACATGTCTTACCACGATCGACTACCGAGGAATGTCTAAAACATGCGGAAATTTTCCAAAATCCAGATGCGATGGGAAGCAATACACCGGTTCCAGTTGATGGAGAATGCAACGAACGCACACTGTTTCCGAAATTTTGCGAAACCACAGGTGATGGTAAGAGTTTCCAAGGGAATTTTCTACAAGTCAGCGATGGTAGACTACCAGCTAACGATGGTAGACTTCACGTTGATGGTAGAAATGCGGACGTCACACCAACAATCATTCTAGATGATGATAAAAGTCCAGCAAATAGTCATGATACAGTGTCAATTTTTCCACAAGTGAGTGTAATTGTCGAACCACCGTCGCCATCTCACAGCGAAGACAAGAAAAGCCTCAAGAGTAGCAGAATGGCTTCAGTTCTGAGTGATATCTTTGACCATGCAACGGATACGCTTAGCGTGCACTCCCCAGAACCGGGTATGACGTCACGGGAGAGACGACAGTCGGATAATCCGCGATTGTTGGGATCAGACTCGGAGTATGGACAGTTTTTGAGTTGCTCCCCAGCAGCTACGAGACGTATATCCTGTGGAAGCCTCTTCAAACCGGGAGAGCCTGACAAGTAAGGTTATCTATATTAATATGAGAGCCTTGCTGAAGCATATGCTGATGCACAAATTGGGCCGGCTCGTCCGAAATGATACTAGCCTGACAGAATTGGCGTGAAACGGTACTTGTACTGTGTTTCACAGAGTGAGTGAGGATATTGGAGTCCCTTAAAAGTGCCGCTAAGCGGATGCAACCAATGCACGGACTGTGGTGCGGTTGTTCATGGGCGGCGGTGTTCTCTTACCATATATGAGACCCATCTGTTCCGTTGTCCGTAACAGTGCAACACACCGCGCGTGCTGTGTTGCCGGCTTTTTACGCTGGGTAATCTGAGGCTTATCACTTCGTATGAACCGGCTCAATTAGTTCGTCAACATACAGCATTCCTCCGTCGGATGCTACAGTATTAAGACACTCGCCCGGCCACTCAAGCCCTTCCAACGACCAGGATTCGAACCCGATACCTCTCGCTTCATGGTACACTTGTAAAACCATTAATCTACGAACCTCTAAATTTTCTATCATCATTATCATTTTAGCCATAAGTCGTCCACCGCTGGACATACGCCTCCGCCTTAGACCTCCATGAATACCTGTCGGAGGCGACCTGCAACCAGCGTCTTACGGCGACCTATATAAGGTCGTCTGTCCACACAACTAAAATTTAATTTATTTTAATATTTTTTTTATATTACTAGCATGTCTATTTTTACAGGTTGTCAACTTCCGTCTCCTCAATTTGGGGCGATGGCTCCTTCGGTCAAAGCAAATCGGAAACCAGTGATAAAGTTAAAAAATTACCCATTATCAACCCACTGGTTCAGTTGCCGGCTTGGCCGCATGTAACCCAGGGGTTCATCAGCCAATGCCTGCTGGCGAATGCTGATGCACTATGTGCAGCCGTTAGCCCGCTAATGGATCCAGAAGAAACGCTGCTGGAAGGCTTCTACGAGAGAGCCGTGATGAATAATTATTTTGGGATTGGTATTGACGCGAAGATTACCTTGGATTTTCATAACAGGCGCGAGGAACACCCCGAGAAGTGTAGGTCTCGCGCGAGGAACTATATGTGGTACGGGGTTCTGGGGTCCAAGGAGTGGGTCAATCGGACGTACAGGTGAGAAGGCTTTCTTTATTCATTTATTAACGTTATGGTATTCCAACATATGTATACCCGTGGGAGAGCCATGCTGACGCACTAATTGGACCGGCTCGTCCGAAGTGATACCACGGGCTCACAGAATACTCAACGTGAAATATTTGTGCTGGGTTTCGCAGAGTGAGTGAGGATTTCGGAGGCCCTTGATACAGCTTAAGCGGTGTAAAAAGCCAGCAACACAGCACACACGAGGTGTGGCGTGGTTGTCCATGGGCGGTGTTCTTACCATATAGGAGACCCACCTGCTCCGTTGTCTGCTATAGAATAAGAGTTCACCCGTGGGAGAGCCATCCTGAAGCATATGGGGGGACACAAATGAGACCGACTCGTGCTGTGGTACCAGGCTCGCAGAAGTAACTTGGAGTCTGTGTCACGCGCGGGGTATGGCGCGGTTGGTGTTGGGCTAATACTCTTACCATATAGGAGACCCACCTCCGTTT
>DWCF01007629.1:0-10421 GCA_018230265.1 Delias oraia
GAAACAAAAGTGCCCGTCGCACCGACGGCCACTACACGTATTAAACGATCCGGACGATCGCATCACAGTTGCGAACACTAAGCTGTTAGCCTCCATCGAGGAGAAAAATGGCAAAAATTCAGATGATAGGGTTCTGTGTAGGGACCGCGGTAAAAACGGCCTCCGCCGGAAGCGGGGGCGAGGACCTATACTGGTCGCGAAGCGCACTCCGGTGAGCTTCCGGCCGGCCGCCCGGGCGGCCAACGACGCCGCAACGGCTCCAGCCGAGGTTCTCGCAGGAGGCGCCCTTGGGCCCGTCGCGGTCGTAAACTAATCTCTCGGCGAGCCTAGGGCTCGCTCCAAAAGTCCGCGAGAAACTGTAGAGGCTTTATGCCGACAACGATAGTCAATTCAATTTATAATATATTATAATTTTATTAGTGCCGTGTTTTTTTGTTTTTTCATTTTTTTAGTCTCTAAACAGAAACATTTATAATTTTATTGATGCTGTTATTTTTTATATTATTTTTTTTATTTTCTCCCATATTAATTCCTCCTTAAAAAGAAAACACGAAGGTAACGTGAAGTATAAACTTATTTACATTGATATATATAAAATAAAGTCATACATTATATTTATATATTGTATAACAATTGGCCTAGACTCTAGCAAACAACTCTGAAGTTAGGTTTGGTTAGAAGTGACGATTACTAGAACTCTCATTTCAATATGGCACGTGATAAAAAACTACCAACAATATTAATTACAACAATAAATCTACTTTTATATATCCGACTATATTTGACTTTTAAGCTCGCGTGACTATTTGCTTCTCACAGAACAATTTTATAGGATGTATTGGAAGTCGACTTCCCGTCTTTACGTTTGCTATGTTGCGACTTTATAAAGTATGTTAACAAAGACGGTGAGTTCTTCAACCGTATGTTCTATGTAAAATAATTGAAGTCAATTGTGATATATGTAAAGCCTCTAAAATATTCCATATTAGTACAAGTGGAATACTGAAATTTGGTACTTGTTTACTTGAACTTTAACAAAATTTAAATGGTGCTCTAGTCAGTTTAAAAGTACATAGTTTTCCTTTATACTAAATATTCGATGATATTTATTATTGTTAAGTAATTTAGTCTAATTTATATCAAAATTGGCTTCAATATATTAAAAAATATAAATATAGATATATTTGGTAAATTTCAGGTATTATCGATTGACATTAAATTAATTTTATTCTTACAGGCAAAATATTCTCTAAGATTGTTAAAATTAAAATTGTCTTTGGAAACCTTTCGGGACTAAATTTAAATAAATATAACCCAAATACATTTTATATTGCATATAAAATGAATTTTACAATTTTCAATTTCAACTGTTTTTCAAAAAGTTTGATTAATCAAAATTGATTATATGTTGGACTTTTTGAACCATATTTGCAACATAATGTCATGAAAATGTAATATTTTTAGTATTAAAATATGGTAAGGCAAACTGGATTAATATCTAAAATAAGTATGTACATGTAAACACTTTGATAATAAAATATTAAAATGTATTAATTTGCGAAACTTAGACAAACCCTTTTTGTTTGAATTGGAAACTGTTAACATTAAGATATTCAAGCCAGACATCCATTATCAAATATATTATATATTGATATAATATCAACAAAAAAGGCATATATATTAGGATATTCCTTTGAATTTATTTTTTAAATGTAGCCAATTGTCATATGTTTAATAGCTAAATGATACAATTGATAGATATTTAAATTAGTAAGATAAACCCGACCATTTAAAAATAATTATACTCTTAGGAACTGTATCATAAACTAGATAATTTTATCTCGTGTGAGAATATCACAGGCCACTTTGAAAAAAATATATAAATTATTGATTGTTATAGAAGAACGTCAGAGAAGTTTAGCGTGCCTTTTTTCCTTTACGATATCAATGTTTTTTCTTACACTTGTTTATAGAATTAATGTTTACGTTTCATTGATTTTTTTAATTTGATTATATTATAGTATTTCCAAAGCAATACGACTTGGGGACGTTCAAAAAAAGAGCGTCCTCTTTCCTTAAAGGCCGGCAACGCACGCAATTCTGCAAGCTGTGTGCAGTGAGCAACATGCTCGTTTCCATCGATATTATAAAAAAAATCACATAACCTCAAATATGAAGTTAACAAAGACTTAGATAATTAAGGTAATACAAATGAAATTGGATATTTTGGCTTTGATGTAAAATATATATAAGGTATCCGTGTTGGTTAAGAATTCCAATTCTAAATTCATACATTATTAACTCATGTGTTGTATGAAAACCATGTATTTAAATTGTTTAGGGTTTTTTGCGTGATTAAATTATGAAAGTGAAAATTTTATGGTAAAATTTTATGTCCCACACATTGCCACTTTCACATTAACCTAATATAATTTCATGTAATTAAAACGATTGTTCATATGTGACTCAATAATTGAAATTAAAAACGAATATTAAAACTAATTCTGCTAATTTATAATCATAAAAGCTGTTAAAAATTAGGTACATTTCTATAATTTTTGATATAGTACCCTTTAAGTATTGAAGTTTGGTAAGCAGACTTGGCTTTACACTTAATGATTGACTGATTTTGCTGATACCTTACGTTTTAAGGTAAATTGGTTTTGTTACATAGTATTCACCAATTTACTCGATTTGCATGGTATAAATGCATTTGCTTAAAGTCTATAATATCATCGTTGCATGAATTAGGTGAGACGGGATTCTTAGCAGTTTTCTTTGCCTTCATCCTACGGTTTTGAAACCAAATTTTTATTTGCCGCTCTGTCAGAACCAGGCGGCGTGCTAGTTCACCCCTTCCTTGCCTAGTGAGGTACGCGTTGCTATGAAACTCCTTTTCCAACTCGAGCGTCTGGCTTCTCGAATACGTCTGCCTCGTTCGTTTTCTTCCTTCTTTTTCATTACCTGAATGGAGAAAGTTAATTAAATGGCGTGACATTTTATTCTCATAATAATAATATTAATAATGTTGACACCCTTATCCAAATAATGCTTACAATGTACCCTTATAGCTGGTGCGTTTTTTTTTATAGAAATGGTGGCAAACGAGCTGGAGGCTTGCCTAGCATTAGCGGTTTTTTGGCCATGGTCATTTCTAGCTCTTGCAGAGCTGCGGCTGCGTTGCCAGCCTTAAAGACATAGGTAAAAATATATTTATAAATGGCTGAAAGGAGTGAAACTAAGATACAGTGTAAACTCTATATAACGACACTGAAGGGACTGAGCATTTTATAGCATTATAAAGAGTTGTCGTTAAATGGAGAAAAGAAAAGGTGGATGGAAGACAAGCTAAACCAACTAAAGCCAATTGATTTCGACGCTTTAGGGAGTTTGTAGTTAAATCGAGGGACGTTACCTGGAGTTTACACTGTATTATATAGATAATCCAATCTAGGATATCATTGCTATAGGCAACGATTATTTATAAATTTAAATTATTATTAAAGTTTAATCATTAACAACAATATTATTCCAAAATATAATAATAATATAGCAATTAGAATATTGATAAGTTTATGATTAGGTATTGTTAGTTACTGCACCTTATGTTAGGCTATTGGCAATAGCCGTTTTTAATAGTATTTTTTAACCCTAAACAATTTTTCTAATGAATAACCTCCTGTTAATAATAATAAAAATAATTGATGTCAATATAACCGTAAAACTTATCCTTAAATAATAATTATTATTATTATTAATACACTAATTTTTCAAACACTCTCTGGAATTAGCTCCCTGCACAGGTATTTCCAAACTGATACAATTTAAGAACCTTCCAAAAAAAAGGTACATGTCCTTTAAAGACCGGTAACGCACCTGCATCCCAACATGTGCGTCAAATATTTGGCGTCCCCATTGAAACAAAAGTGCCCGTCGCACCGACGGCCAATACACGTATTAAACGATCCGGACGATCGCATCACAGTTGCTAACAACAAGCTTTTAGCCTCCATCGAGGACAGGAAAATACAAAATTCAGATGGCAGGGTTCTGTGTAGGGACCGCGGTAAAAACCGACCCCGCCGGAAGCGGGGGCGAGGACCGATTCTGGTCGCGAAGCGCACTCCGGTGAGCTTCCGGCCGGCCGCCCAGGCGTCCAACGTCGCCGCGACGGCTCAAGCCGAGGTTCGTGTCTCGTAGGAGGCGCCCTTGGGCCCGTCGCGGTCGTAAACTAATCTCTCGGCGAGCCTAGGGCTCGCCCCAAAAGTCCTCGAGAAACTGTAGAGGCCTTATGCCGACAGCGATGGTCAATTCAAAAAAAAATGCATCCTTACAAGGACTAGATTGTCCACTGGTAGACCGCTTATCCTAGGTGAGCTTCCTGCTCGTTTCCATAAAAAAAATAGAAAGCTGTAGTCTGTATTAGGCTCGAAACCTGTATGATAAAACCTCCCAAAGGCGGATTCTTGGTAATTGGAAAAGTAATTTATACAAGTGTTAAAAAAATATAAAATTAAAATATTAGAAGTTATTACGTACCACTCATCTTCATCATCCAAGGATATATCTGTTGCATGTCTTCATTGTGTATTTGAACCACATTCATGCCCGCTGTAACCTTGTCCATCTCCTGACAGCTCTCTGCGTCATTCGCTAATGGCTTTGCATTATTACAGTCTATGCTCACGTTTCCTTCAACCCTGTTATTCTCTTCAGATTGGAATTGGTTTTGGTTGCCTACTTTTGCCCAATTTCCCACTTCATTAGAAAGATGCACATTTCCTTGCGGGTATACATCACTCTGCATTCTGCTAGAATGTAATGATCCCATCTCTTCAAATTTGATAAGATTCAAAACACTGCCTACTTGTGAATATTGAACTGGTCTTCGTTCTCGTATATTAGCGGATCGATCAGTTTCAAAATAATTACAGCATATATTTGAATTCGTTGACTGGCATTTATATCTCATTTCATTAGATGTGTTAAAATAATTTGTTCCGTGATTGGTATTTATACAACCATTTTGCCATTCTGCCAGTCCAGGTTCCATTTTTACACTGTTATAATTAACCGGAGGTCCGTTATTCACTTGGTATCCATTCCATCCAGGGTCAGAACACTGCTGGTAAACATTATCACTCACATTTTCACAATATCCTGACGTCATGGTGCAAGATGTATATGAAGACATCTTCTTTAACAGTTCATAGACAATTTTTATTCACTTGCGTAGGCGCACTGTCCGATAGCACGACTGCGGATCGAATGTAACCTCGTCTAACGCACCCTTACAACAGTACTGCATTTATGACCTAAAAACAGTTTGGGGAACTATAACAATAGACTCGCCATTGTCTGCAGAGTTGTAAAAGCTGATTTTTTGTCTCTTTCGTTTCTTATCTAGCAGGGTTGATATAGTTGGTTAGAAAGAGATAGGTTATTCCCTTATATTGGGGACAATTATTCGCAAATATTCTGTATAGAAATTTTTTTCAGTATTCACGTGTTTGTGTGCGTGTATCGGAAAAGTAAAGGCAATGATTGATATTTGCTAGTGTGCAATGAGGGTGGTATAGATTGATTTTATTCTATTATTGGTTTAGTATAAAGCCGCGTATGTATGTCACTGTGTTGCAGGCTCGAATGCAAATACAGCATGAATGTTTTATTGAAATTTTGTTGGGTTGATGTATAAAATATTTTAAATTTATAATTTTTTTTATGGAATAGCGAACAACTGAGCAGGTGGATCTCCTATATTGTAAGGAACACCGCTCGTCCCAAAAGTCCGCGAGAAGCTGTGGAGGCCTTATGCCAATAGCGTTTGGTATTTCTAAAAAAAACAGCCGCATAGTGTAGTAAACTCACACAGTATCAGTCTTCGTTTGTTTTCCAAATCACTTGAGAGCTCCGACACGGTCATGTTTGCAAAAATTCGACTTGTAGGTACATATTAATTAGTCACGGTTGGTAGTCTGGATAATCGCGAATCCGTTTTACTGGGGTTTCTACTACGAGTTTCTACCATAAAGTGTGTATAAAACTTGTGTCCTTAAAAGCCAACACCGCAACAACACTTATTTTAATAAGCCTTCTGCTCTTTTGCCTCCAGTACCTATGTTAAAAAAAAACATGTCCTGCATATAACCGGCTTGCCAGCCAAATACTTGAGGCAATAATTATGAGCTCAGTTTGATATATTTATCAATATTACATAGAACTATAAAACTTGCGTGATAAGGTTATTAACTTTAAAGTTCGTTCTTTTTTTAAATAAATTTCTACTCAATCTATAAAAATGTAAGCTTTTTAGTATAAAAAAGTACACACCCCTTATATGCTTGCACATAACTCACCTCGAACAATTCAATCGGGGGCCGCGACAATGGCACAGTATGCCTGCGCGTGCGACGCGACACCGAGACGGGAATGTAATTAATTATCGCCTTAAATAAATATAATCTAAAGTGGCGTAAAAAGCCGGCAACACAACTAGTGCGCTGACTGTGGCGCGGTTGTCCATGAGCAGCAGTGTTCTCTTACCATAAAGGAGACCCACCTGCTCCGTTGTCCGCTATACTATAATATTTAATTTCGAAATAGAATTAGCGTATGTTTTCTGATTTTAAATTAGAAACACTCTTTTTATTACGTTGGTTCTATTTAATATATTACCCGTGGGAGAGCCATGCTGAAGCATATGCTGACGCACTAATTGGCCTGGCTCGTCCGAAGTGATACCACTGGCTCACAGAATACTCAGCGTGAAACGGTACTTGTACTGTGATTCGCAGAGCGAGTGAGGATATCGGAGGTGTTTAAAAATGCCGCTATAGTGGCGTAAAAAGCCAGCAACACAACCAATTTCCGGATTGTTTCGCGGTTGTCCTTTGGCGGCGGTGTTCTCTTACTATATAGGAGACTCAACTACTCCGATGTCCACTATACTAATAAAAAAAAGTTTAACATATAACTATTTCTTCATTAGTATATTTTATAATATTGAAGAAAAATTGGACTAAGTCAATAAAGTTTACAAGACGCTAAAATGATCGTCAAGAATGGAGGATTTTGGACGAGGCCATAGCAATTATCAATACAAAGATACTTATTATAAAAAAATGATCAGTACGTATTCTATTTGTACCTACTACTATTATATTTTGGAATACATTTGTTGTTAAAAATTATGCTTTAAGAATTATTTAAATTCCTAAGCTGCATGCAGCCATAATAAGGGTATGTTATCGACTTCTCGCTGTTGGCAAGACAGTTTAATGCGGCCGATGAGCAACCTCGCTAGCTTACCAACGAAATTCGAGCAATTTAACAGACCTAGTACGTACTTCCACGATTAGGTCCCAGATTGGATTCTCTATGAAAAATATTTTATATTCGTCTATAACATTGAGATATTTTTTAATATCTACATTTGCTCCGTTAGTACGATCAAGAACAATTGCTATAGGTAAGACAGCCAATATATTAGGCATCATGTTTGTAGTAAAATTTGCCAACTCATAACACGTTTGCGGAATCTAAAGTCCAATGAACGAGCGACATATGCATTCATTGTTGAGTCCCGTCACATCTGTTGTATACATCACACACCCACCGATCCTTTGTATGTGCCTAAGCCGTATGTATGAAATAACTAGAAATATTCATAGATATTTTGATTTCATTCCAAAGACGTTTTATATGTAGGTAACTTGATTTTAACTAACCATTTATCTACCAGATTTAGTGCTTTATTTAGGCTTTACCTAATGCGCATAATTCAAATATTCGTAGACATTTTTTAAACAAGGTTTTATATGTAACACAATTTTAATGAACAATACATACCTAACAGATGTAGTTTAAATTATTTAGGTTAGATTTTCATACTTCAAACATTCATAAATAATATTGTTTCATTCTACACAGGTTGTATATATAACACAATTAATGAGCACTAACCTATCTAACAGATTTATTTTTTTATTTAGTCTTTGATTTGCTCATTCAAATATTCGTAGATATTTTGTTTTCATTCCAAAGAGGTTCTGTGTTTAACTAATTTTTAATTAATAATGATATACCACTTTTAGCTCAATTTCTAGGCTATAATTGAATGTTTGAAATTTAAATGTTAAAAATTTGAATGTTCAATTGTTTTAAGTACCTATCTAGTACAGACAGTGTTAGATTTTGGATAATAAATGAAAAACAAATAAATGTTCCGAAAAATCAAGAAAGGTTTTAAACATAAGCTTTTAAAGGAAACAAAGTTCCTATTACTAAACGACACTTTACATTACTATTTCTAATAATAAAATGTATAATTATTTTTTAATAATAAGATTAATAATAGTTAATATTAGCCTTTAACCAGTGTGTGTTACCAGTGATGACTTTTGACGCGGAAACGTAGTCTCACACCATCAGCCTCATCTCAAAGCTCAGGCTCACTCAGCGAGCTATGGAAAGGCTATGCTTGGAGTTTCGCTACGTGATCAAATCAGTATTGAGGAGCTCCGTAGACGAACTAAAGTCACCAACATAGCCCGTCGTATTAGCAAGTACTAATGAGCAGGCCACATTGCACGTAGAGCAGATGCCGAATGGGGCACTCTAACACTTTTCGTGTTAGAGTGGAGAACACGGACCGGCAAGCGTAGCATGGGACGTACACCCATAAGGTGGTGGTGAAAGGTCGCCTTCGACAATTTTTTATGGAAGTCCAAAGGGGAGGCCTATGTCCAGCAGTGGATTCGTACGGCTGAAATGATGATGATGATGATATTATAGATACTTACCCAACATATTAGAGTATTATTATATAGATACCGAGAGCATTGTACAGCTATACTAAGTTTCAGTTTTACTTCCATTATAACAATATATAATTGGCATTATTGGATTACTAACCAAACGATCATAATATTAAATTAAACAAACAATTACATAAAGGATTTTAAAATCAAACAAATCGAAATAATTGTTCAATCATTCATCTCAGACTCGAACCGAAATGATTTTGGGGTCCTATTCACGTGGCGTGTTAAAAAAAGCAATCTAATGTTGGTAAAGTTGGATTTTGAATATCGCAATAAAGACATTAGTTTATTCCTCAATTACTTATTAGTTTCGTTTGTTTAAAATTGAATTAATACCACAAATATTTATACAATAAAGGCAGACTTTTTTATTTACAGAAATTCTAGTGTCTAATGTCGATTGTGTAACAACCAAAAATGCTAAGTTTGTTAATATATAATTGACCTTAATGAAATAACATTAAAATAATTACATAATTCACAATCAAACTCTAATACATAAGCCGTGATAGTGATCGGAAAGATCGAATGCTTCTAGAAGGTTCGATTGAACAGACCGCGAACTTACCTACGCATTCCATCTGGAAGTTCTCGGTAGGAGGATGGAAAGATTTCCATTCTTCCATCCGTCAACTGTTTAAAAACAAAGCAGGGACCTGGTCAATAGGCAATAGACAAGGCAATAGTAAAAGCGAAACAGGTAATAACCTTAAAATTATTTTTAAATTTGATATTAAAATATTATTTATTTTGATTGTACACATTTTAAAATGGAAATGGTGGCAAACGAGCAGGAGGCTCACCTAGGGTAAGCGGTCCTCCGCCTATGGACCTTTAGCCATTGCAGAGCCGCGGTTGTGTTGCTGTCTTTTAATAAATATGTAAGCTCTTTTGACGGTCACCAAGTCGTTTTGGTTTGGTAATGCTGGCAGCTGAATTTACAGTCGTGGTATGCGGCACAAAATGCCTTAAATAAAAAAAACTCTATTTAAAGGTAAATTAGCTATGTCAAGATACGAATAAGCCTTCAGTATTACTTCAATTTCACACCGGATTCCAGAATCAATTCTATTGAAAGAGTTTACAATTTCAAAAGATTATAAGTGTTACAGTTGCTTGTCACTTAAATACAAACTTTATGGTAATGGCATACATTCTAAATTTGCATGAATTGAGTATCAGTAAAAACTTCAAAAATAAACATGTTAGTCCCTATATAGGAGGGAATAAAACTGATTTCAGAGAACCAGTCATTGCCAACATATGCAAGTGACAATATAAATCATTAATCTTGCCAATTCTAACGATGGCTTATTCGTATTATTGTATTGAGTTCGGTATGTTTCCTTTTATTTGCAAATTCCGTGCTCCCACCCGTAGAAGAGCCATGCTGAAGCATATGTTAACGCCTCAATTGGGCCGGCACGTCTGAAGTGATACCATGCGCTCACAGAATACTCAGCGTGAAATGGTAGTTGTACTTGAAAGTTACTTCTACTATGGTGCGCTGAGTGAATGCCATCCCTTGCCCTTGCAGGGTCGCGGGTGCGTACTGCCCTTGTAGGGACAGGTACGCTCTTTTTTATTATACTTCAA
>DWCF01007630.1:0-10418 GCA_018230265.1 Delias oraia
AAAGGTTCTCGAGTGGCGACCGCGTACCGGAAAACGCAGAGTGGGACGTCCCGCCACGCGATGGAAAGACAATCTCACGAGGGTCGCGGGCAACCGCTTGATCTGGATCGCTCAGGATCGTAATGGGTGGGTGTCCTTCGGGGAGCTCTATGTCCAGCAGTGGACTTGATAGGCTGATGATAATGATGATTCAATTTAAATGTAACATTTAATGTTGATTTTTGTTGAAAGTAAATAAAATTGTAATGTAATATCTTTTTACTAAGATTTAAAAGGCAAATTGAAGAATGTGAATTGTTCAGGAAACTGCTAACGACATTACTATATACGGATTCGGCAAGAAAGAAACTGGCCGAGCGTTTGATCGGAGTTAGTACAGACAAATATTTATCCTCGTCGCAACAAAGGGACTTCTGATTATAGCATTACGATTGTTAAATTGAAGCCATGTTTGCGTGTATAATAGATAATAGGATCTTTAGTTCTAAAACATGCTATATATAAAGCAGCTCACGAAACCATATTTTTGTATATATCTGCCCTGACTAATTTGTTTCGGTCAAACTTATTGGGTTTGACAAATAAATATATTCTCTTTAGTCAATTTTCCCACAATTTCACGTTTTTCCCTTTATTAAAAACCTTTATTATTTTTTAACGTAAAACTTTTAAACAATATACCGAATTGATATGTTATCCTCAAATGTTGCTAAGCAACGCATTTGGGGATTTTTTTATTCTATAGCGGACAACGGAGCTGGTCTCCTCTATGAAAGAGAACACCGCCGCCCATGAACAATCGCGCCACAGTCTGTGCATTGATTGTGTTGACGGCTTTTTACACCGCTTAAACGGCACGGCACTTTTAAGGGCCTCCAATAGCCTCACTCACTCTGCGAAACACAGTACAATTACTGTTCCACGCTGAGTATTCTGTGAGCCCGTGGTATCGCTTTGGACGAGCCGGCCCAATTAGAGGGCCAGCTTATTCTTCAGCATGGCTCTCCCACGAGAGAAAAGGAATTTGATTTTTACTGTGTTTGTTGTTGTAATTTTATATGATTATAGAGATTCATACGAACAGGAAGCTTAGCTAGGATAAATGATTCTCCGGCCATGGCCAGTTTTCTGGGAAGATTTATTATCTGCCAATGAACATCAGTTGTAGGTGTATCCACTTCTTTTACCACATACATATATGTCATATATATATATAACTCGTTTATTGAGCTTTTCAGCAGTCGGGTAAACTTGGCAGGTAAAGTTTTTCCATAGCGCAACTTGACCGAGTTTAATACAATCAAAAGTAATATCATTCTTTTGTGCATTTCAAGTCCGGTCTCCATTTTCCCGGTACCTTCATTGTTTTCATAATTATTTGTGGATTTTCAATGGAAAATGCGATTTAGCTCGTATTAAAAGTACTTAATGAAGTTTTACAAGGGGAAATTTATTTCTCATTGTGTGTAGTACGCGCGTAATGTTTATAAAGTAATGCACAAATTGCAGTAAATTTTGCTATTATAATAAAGGCATTGCAAAGATTTAACACCAAGAGAAATATATATAAATTATAAGATGTTAATTATAAAAAAATAATATTTGTATTCATTAGTACTCTTTTTATGGAAACGGTGGCTAACGGTGGAAAAGCGGTTCTCAGTCCATGAATACTCCAAGCCCTTATAGAGCCGCGGATGCGTTGCCAGACTTTAATACGAAAGTCCAGTAGTATACAAAAATTGGTAAATTGTTAAAGAAAACAATTAAGCATTGTTTTTTAATGGTATAGCGGACAACAGAGCAGGTGGGTCTCCTATATGATAAGAGAATACCGCCGCCTATGCACAACCGCGCCACAGTCCGCCCGTTGGTTGTGTTGCCGGCTTTTTAACTGCATAAGCGGCACTTTTAAGGTTATAGGATATTGTCACTCACTTTGCGAAATACAGTACAAGTATCGTTTCACGCTGAGTATTCTGTGAGCCCGTGGTATTTCTTCAACGAGATGGACCAATTAGTGCGTCAGCATATGCTTCAGCATGGCTCTCCTACGGGGAATATTTATCCAATATTCATCCAATAAGAATTAATGTATATGTTTCCGGTTAAGTGGCGTAAAATCCAGTAATACAACCAAAGATTGGATTATGACATTATTGTCCATGGAAGACGTTGATCTCTTACCACTATGGGTACATAATAAAAAAAGCATATTTCTCAGAAATTAATCCTTTAAGCAGCTTCAAATGTAGGCCTTACAATTATTACGTTTCTTATATTAATTTATATATAATGTTGTTAGTGACTAGATTCATTGACACACACGACACAAATATTAAAAATTTAGTAATATGTTATCGGTATTATAAGGAGAATCGGTTTCGCAATTCAGTCGGATGTCAAAAAACAAAACAATACATAATGATAATGCGTTATGTTCTGTGAGAATATCATTCATTGATTTGATCTCGCTGGAACTGGCTGGAAAAAGTACACGCGACAATGTATATTATCTGGTATTATATTTTTATATAATTTATACTTGCAACCTCGATTAGAAAGTCTCGTCGCTTAAAAGGTACTAGGTCGTAGGTTTAAAAGTGTAACATGAAGGTAGAGGTATCGGGTTCGAAGCCCGGTCCGGATAATAATTTAATTTATAACTTATTCGGTCTCTGAAGGGCTTGACAGTGGCCGGGCGAGTGTTTTAATACTGTCGCACCCGTGGGTGAGCCATGCCCAAGCATAAGTTGACGCACTAATTGGGCCGGCTCATCCGAAGTTAAACCACGGGCTCACAGAATACTCTGCGTGAAATGGTTGTACTTGAGACACTGCTTCTACTGTGTTTCACTGAGTGAGTAAAGATATCGGAAGCCCTTAAAAATGCCGCTTAAGTGGTGTAATAAGCTGGCAACACAAACAATGTGCAGACTGTCGCGTGGTTGTACCTGGTCGGTAGTGTTCTCTTATAGGGGACCCAACTATTCCGTTGGCCCTTATACTTAAAAAATCAGTAAATAAAGAGTTTTTATTATACAATGTATATAACTATTGTACTCACGTGATAATCCCGAGCTAGAACCAACGATCGATCATCCCGAGTGCTGTCACAATGACATTGTTAAAGCTATTGTTAGTAAAATCAATCTTTGCTTCAAAAGATGCGAAGCAATTTATTATACTTTGTCATTTAGAAGTAACCAATTACCATTCAATTGTTTATTGAAGTTTGTTGAATCATTACAACTTGGATATTTCTAAATGTTTTTTTTTTTTAAATTTCGTGTTTATTTACGACAGCGAAATAAAAGAGCCATATTTATATATGGCTCAACGGAACCATAATTCGCGCTTTGGTTGTATTTCCGGCTTTTTATGTCGCTTAACTTGGGGCATTCCCTCAGCAAAAAATTGCAAATAAGTTTTTACTCTGAGTTCCTCAGTAATGCTTCAGTCTGACCTTTTCACGGGTGGCCTTCATTATATTACTGATTTTTATGTGCATATGAACTTAGAGTTCTTGTGTTTCATAACGTACATGTAAATAGACTTTGTTCTACTTTATTTCAATTAAGATTATATTAATATTGATCACGCATATTACCTAATAGCTAAAGAAAAAAATATATACAGAAACATCTGCCTTTATATAAAACGTATTAAGAAATCTTATCTGTAGCAGTAAATTATCGAGACCTAACATAAGTTTCGAACATAAAATATCTTTCTTGTTTGCTACTCTAAAAGAAAATAGATCCTATATCAATGTGATACGGTCTAAATTCTTTTCCACTATTATATCATTTGAAGCTCGTAATTCAAGTCTTTCCAGTGTTCTTCAAGAGATAATGGTAGTCTAGGAGACGGTGTTACAATCAAAAATATCCATACTACCGCTATATGCGAAACCAATTTTAAAATTTAATTATTTTTTAGAGTTAATATAGTTCATATTTTACTGGACTTAGATATTTAATAATCCATTCATCGTGTAATATGTATGTATAAAAATATATTAATATTTTTATTTAATATTATTGTGGCAATACTTTAAGATGTTACGTTTCAAGGAATAAAATATATACAGATATTAGATATTCTTTGCTTTCAAGAAAGGTTTTTGTATCTAAGAGATATATTATAAACATTTCACTGAGATGATATTAGTTAATATAATAAAAATAAAGAAGCGTATAGATGATACTTTATATTTTATTTATACATTTTTTGGTGCATCGTAGAAGTGCTACGGCTACGGCGTAGATTTTGTAAATTCTCCGAATGAAATTGAAAATTATTTTCTTTCTATCTTAAATTATAGAAGTAGTTTTAAAGTATTTCATATATGTTTATAAATTCATAATATAAAATTTAAATTCTTAATTCAGCGTGTCGTATAAATCTAATAATTATCTATTTATTTTTAATATATAATTATTAATTAACATACAAAAATAGATTTAGTTAGTTGTGGCAAAGACTGTACATACTCATTAATGATTATGAAAAAACATAGTAGTTTGTCTCCCCCATACTTTACCTTTTTATTTTATGAATATAAAGTATTTCCGCTACTTCTTTTCCATTTAACATTCGTATCACTGAATTACTCATTTGAAAATATCTAAATATAGACTTAGAAAAACGCATCTTTTTGACATTTCATTAATATTTTTTCTGCCATAATAGAACCTTCATCATTGTTAGTCAACTATTGTTAGCATATAAATTTATTTCTTTGTAATACTTGAGTTTCCTAAACATTCTAGATAACTTGTAATTGTTTCACATTAAATAATTACTCTATTTCACTGAATTAACTCTATTTTTATTCTATAATGAACAATGGACCAAATGGGTTTCCTATTATATGGAAAGAGAACACCAACGTCCATAACCAAATGCGCCACAGTCCGCGCATTGGTTGTGTTGCCGGCTTTTTACGCCCCTTAAGCGACACTTTTAAGGACGTCCGATATCCTCACTAAATCTACAAAACACAGTACAAGTACTGTTTCACGCTGAGAATTCTGTGAATCCGTGGTATCACTTCGGACGAACAAACCCAATAAGTGCGTCAGCATTTGCTTCAGCCTGACTCTCCGACGGGTGCGACATTATTAAGACACTCGCCCGGCTAATTCCACTCCTCTCCAGAGACCCAGTAAGTTATAATTGTCCAGAACGGGATTCAAACCCGATACCTCTCGCTTTTTGGTACACTTTTAATAGCATTAAGCTATGAGGCTCTCAAAAGTAGTAAATTAAAAAGTAATTCAAATTTTGACTTCAGCTTCATGCGTTTTTATACGTATTTGTACAGAAAACGAATATTTCACAGTTTTATAACAAGTAGGTCTCAAGGTTACACTTGAGAGCTGCCTCAATCAGATTTTATTACCTTGAGTGTTCTTTGGGTGACATTTTTACATGATGTCTGAGTACCTTTCTCGTTACTTTCAATTTTTTGCGTCCAAATAAAATCATTTTTATACCTAATTTAATCCACTTTAGAAAATATTTACTTTTGCAAAGTGTTTTTTAGTAATGCAGAGAAGAGAAAATACTTATATTTGTTTGCTTCATATCTTCAGTACAGTAAAATTAAAAATTATGTTTTATGCTTCGTATTTATGAAAATTTTTAAATCTTTAGATACTTCTATGAATTTTTCTAATTAATACATACTTGTATGATCCTATACCCATACTGTGGAAAAAAAGAAAAAAATCAAGGGATTCCATCTTGTATATATTCTATCAGTGTCATTATAATTAAATATATAAAGAAACGTTTATTTATTAATATATTAATAAAAATATTTTGTAAATACAAATGAAATACAAAAATCCTTAATTTTTTTCTAAATAGTTTAAAAAGTAAAATGTGAAATTTGCAAGTATAGGTAGGTATCCACCAAAAATAATTATTACTCTCTTTGAGGAGCCACTACGAAACTAAATATTATATATCTTAATTTTTTTTATTATTCTATATCGTATAATTTAGCAGGAAGGTCTCCTTATAGTAAGATAACTCCGCCGCCCATAAACAACCGCGCCACAGTCCACGCACTGGTTGTGTTGCCGGCTTTTTACGCCGCCTAAGCGGCACTTTTAGGGCCTCCAATATCCTCACTTACTCTGTGAAACACAGTATAAGTACCTGACGCTGAGTATTTTGCGAGCCTGTAATATTACTCGGGAAGAGCCGGCTCAATTAGTGCGTCAGCATATGCTTCAGCATGGCTCTCAGTTAGCATTATATCTAATAATGACAGATCACACTATCCTTTCGACATTTCTATTAGATGTTATGAATGTAAACAAATACACGATTTTCCTATCAAAGCCATGAAGCGTAACGATCAATTGTCTTCCGGGTAAAAGTTGTTCACACACTGTGAACACGTTCATGAAAGGAGCGGTAGATTCAATTACCTACTTTAATTAATATTACAAATTATAAATAAATAAACAATTAATTAATATTAGAAAGATTCTGGAAACTTCTAAAGCTATCGCTGGTTTTTACCACAAATACCACATCCCGATCTGGCGGTGATATTGTTTTCTTAAATGAAAGATTTTAGTTATGGATACCAGTACCAGTTAAAATAAATTAATAATTATAAAGTTGTTTTTCTGACGTTAAATAAAGATTTTTTAATGTTTGTTTGACTATACAAACCAATCTGTATCAATTTGTGTTTAATTTAAAAAGGATTTATATTTCATCAATATGATTATTATAAATGACACTTAACTTCATGTATGATTAACATTCAATGCATTGCTTCTTATAAATTTTACATTTGAACTAATTTTATCTAATATATCTGGAATTTTGAATTTGAATGAAGACAATAAATTGTCTGCAACGTAGTAAAGCGAGATTTGTGACGCGTTTGCCCATGGGTGGCGTTGAATTCCGACCATACAGAAAGCCGGGTTCGTTACCCGCGATATTGTTTAAAAATATCAAAAACAACAAATTACTAATATACTTTGCACTATTACGTGCATATATATGTATATTTATTGAGATAGTATGCATTACAAGACATATAATATGTTTAAAATAAAATAAAGTTTGATAAATCTCTATCGTTTATTCTATAGGACATACACTCAAAGGCACAATACGTACACAGTTGCGTGTCTTCGAATGATACATTTTTTTCCAGTCTAGATATGGTCTTCGTGTTACCATAACGTTGTTTTAGCTTTTCCTTGAGTATTGATTAGTTTAGAGTTATATTTTTATTTTTATTAGTATTTTATATATTACCTCTCGTCCATTACCCGAAATTCTAAAATTGTGAGAACAAGTTAATGTTAATTTTATTTTTTTATTAAAAAAATACAATTAAGTCATTTCATTAGCAATTCACTGTGAGATAATTATCAAAGAGGATATTCTTTACATCAAATATAATAATTTGTCTTCAGACTCCAACACATACAGAAAAAATATTTAAAGAACTCAACATATGTATAAGAAAGGAATCATATAAACAATAAATTTACAATTGTTCACAAATAATGTCAACGTTCACTATACACTAATAATCACTTATTCCTAGAAGGTTCTATTATCGGAAATGGTAGTTTTAATATTTAAAAACAATTTATTAATTAATTCGTAATAAATTTTAAAATAGCGTAATTTATGTAATAGTTGCGTAATTTAAAAAAAAGTATAACTATCTATTACAAAAAATGAGGGTTATATTCCAGTGCGCCTGATAGGTCGCGGTCCGGGTTGTCGAACATACAGATAATTTAAATTAATTGATTTTATTTCTATTCGTTTCAGTGTCTGCCCTCCCCAGTCCAACAACAGAAGAGGACGACGATGAAGACGACACAACCCCAAGTCGCGCTGATGCTGACGACGATGGCAGGGTGTACAAGAACCCACGAAACTCACCTTCCGCCCAATGCCCGAGGGATGAAGAACAAGCTACGTTATTGGTAGCTATTTTTTTATGATATAGCGAACAATAGCGATTTATACTGTAATTTCACGCTAATAAGTATACCATAAAGCGAGAGGTATCGGGTTCGATCCCTGGTCCGAATAATAAAACAATATAATTTAGTCTTTGGAAGTGCTGGACAGTGGCCGGGAGAGTGTCTAAACACTGTAACAGCCATGCTGAAATACGTGTTTCACTGAGTAAGTGAGAGTATTAGACGCCGTTGAGTAAAAAGCCGGCAACATAACTAAGGAGCGGATTGTGGCACAGTTGTCTATTGAGAAGACCCACCTGCTTCATGGCCCGCTATTCCATAAATAAGTGTGTAGACTCATACTGAGGGGCTGGTCCAGTTAGTGAGTTAGCATATGAATTAACGTACCTGACATACGTGGGTAAATAAAAAGGAAAAAAATGAAATAATAAAACATCAGAACATTTATTATTTTCCAATTATAATAATATTTTTTTTAATACACTTGGGTATATATCAATAAGGAATTATATCAAACTTAAGTTGGTGGAGAGAAATGTAGCAGATACGACAGTCTCACAGAATAATCCGTGTGAAATGGTAGTTGTACTTGAAACGGTACTTTTACTGTTTCGGTAAGCCGGTAACACAACCAATGTGCAGACTGTTGGGCGGTTGTCCATGGGCGGCGGTGTTCTCTTACTATATAGGAGACACCCCTGCTCCGTTTTCCGCTATACCATAAACAAATCCCAGGAATGATATCTCCTTAGTAACCCGCACTATGCGATGGAGATATGATTAATGAAGTTAAAATTGTAATAACTGCGTTAATATTTGATAAATTGATGTTAATATAAAGTATAGGCTCTATTTATTTCAAATTCCCTCTACCGAATCTATACAGAATGCATAGATTTTATTTTTGAAAGCAAAATTCCTCTATTTCCAGTTGCATTTGGAATACATTTTTCTGATGCTTTTACCAGCCAAACATTAAAATACAAACCGTGATTTTTATTTGCGAAAGTTTTTGAAACCAAAACAATACAAAAGTTGACTACACATACCAATGCCTACAATATCTTTTTGTTAACAATGACTTGATTTTTTTTACATTGGATGGCTTATTCATTGTATAAAGCCTCATATTTACATAGTATATAAGTAGTTGCCTCGTAGCATAATGATTTTCAAAGTGTACCATGCAGCGAAAGTTGTCGGGTTGGAATCCCGGTTCGAAAAATTATAATTTAATTTTATAATTTATTCGATCTGTGGAAAGGCTTGATAGTGTCCGAGAGAATGGCTTAAGACTGCCGCACCCGTGGGAGAGCCATGCTATGTATATGCGGACGCACTAATTGGGTCGGCTCCTCCGAAGTGATCACTGGCTCACAGAATACTCAGCGTGAAAAAGTCAGCGAGTGAAGATATCAGAGGCTCTTAAAAGTGCTGCTTAAGCGGCATAAAAATCCGGCAACATAACCAATGCGCAAACTGTGGCGCGGTTGTTAATGGGCGGCAGTGTTCTCTTACCATATAGGAGACCCACCTACTCCTTTGTCCGCTATAGAATTTTAAAAAAAGTACAAGTGACATATAGTAAATATAATGGGTGTGATTTTGACTCAACTATTCCAAAACTAATCTATCTCTTTGTTAATATTTTTGTATTTTGTTGTGTGTTAAACTTTGATTTTATATCAAAATTCATAAATAAACGTTGTATATCACTTTCAGGGACAAAAATGTCTCCGAAAATGCTCCTCAGATGAGGATTGTAAGAGCAAGAAGAAGAAATGCTTATGTGACGGCGCCTGTGGCATGTCGTGTATCAAACCAGGTGAGTCATATCTTTATAAAAATACAGAAGAGATTATCCGCAGACGAACCAAGTTACCATCCGTATTAGTAAAGTGGCAATGGGTTGGCCACTTTGCTCGACGAACCAACAACCGATGTGGTAGAAAGGTTCCCGAGTGGCGACCACGTACCGGGTACGTGGGACGTCCCGCCACGCGATGGAACGACGGTTTCATAAAGGTCGCAATAGGTGTGTCTTTAGGGAGGCCTATATCCAGCATTGGACTTTATTTAACTGATGATGAGAATAACAAGCCATCAATGTTGATGTTAGCGAACTAGATTGAGTTACTAAATTTAGTTAAACGGTGCAAAAGAATAATGTTTTTTGACTAAACTAAATGAAATGTATGCAAATATTTTTTGTGAGTTGTGGTGGCCTTCAAAAAGAATAAATTTATACTTTTGATGTGTATTTTTTCATTGTATTTGATAAATGTCATTCAAATTTGAATGTAAAAAAAAACTTTTTAAAATAACGTCACAAAATGATTTGCACCGCACTTGGCGTATAAAAAATATAATTAAGTAATTGAAATCTCTTTGTTTTCAAAACAATTTTAATATAAAAATATTAAATTACCGCGTTTA
>DWCF01007631.1:0-10417 GCA_018230265.1 Delias oraia
CTCTGCGTTTTCCGGTACGCGGTCGCCACTCGAGAACCTTTCTTCCCCATCGGTTGTCGGTTCGTCGAGCGATGTGGACAGACCGTTGCCACTTCCACTTACTAATACGGCGGGCAATGTCGGTTACTTTGGCTCGGCTGCGGATAACCTCATTTCTGATTTTATCTCGCAATGAGACTCCGAGCATTGCCCTCTCCATAACTCGCTGAGTGACTCTGAGCTTCTCCATTAGACCCATCGTAAGCGATCACGTTTCAGATCCATATGGATATATGGATCCATATATCAAATAATATCAAATAATAATAAACTAAAAACATTTTGAACTTTTGAATTTTGAAAATATTGATATGAATACCGGCTCACAGAATACTCAGCGTGAAACGTTACTTGTACTGTGTATCGCAGAGTGAGTGAACATATAGGAGGCCCTTAAAAGTGCCTGCTCTGCCATAGAATAATAAAATAAATTATATAAATTTACAGGTTAAGAGATTTTCATCCATAGTGCTCCCAGTACGCCAAAGAATAAAATAACTTAAACAATAATAGATTTTTTTTCTTATAATTAGGATCACGCATATTTTACTTTGAATTGAACTAAATTCCCAAAATAATGCAGTGTGCGCATTCCGCATAACCCACAAACATTACTACTAAACCAAAACACGCTCCAGAATTCGCATATAAATATACTGGCTTTTGTGATTGTTAGTCTAATATGAATAAATTGGTCATGATATTTTGAGATTCATATTATACTGTTAGTAATAAAAGCTTTTTATTAAAATTCTCAAATTTCCAATTAATCACTCCTTAAATATTGTTTTTTAAATGACCCCACAATTCTGTGGCTTTGGCTGTATTTACAAAACAAAATGACTTCAAAAAAGAGCGCATATTTCTTTTAAATGCCAGATACGCATCCATTCTGGAACTATAACTGTCCATGGCCGACTTGTTATGGCGTCAGTCACATGTACGTTTGAGTCCCGAATTTTATTTAAAAAATTAACCATTTTTATTGTTACCAAATATTATGTATATTATATAGTAAGGAATACTTTGTGAATTCACTGACCTGATTTTAAAATCAAGCTTTTTGGCGCCATTGAAAAACGAGTGCGTCTTGTTTTAAATTATTTGCTAAAACCTTTCTCATGAATAAAACTGATGTAGTTTTTAGTATTTTTTTGTAACGTGCAGGATAAAAAAACTGATATCATTCTGTGAAACGTGATTTATTGTAACGTGGTCAAATTCATTATAAACCACAAGAAATACTACCGCCTTGTTTTATTACTCATTTAGGTAACGACATGCTTAGATGAGCTTGTACTCAGACCCGTACAACAATCAAAAAAAATACATGGTAAACAGTGCCAAACAAACATGTTTTGAAAAATATGACAGACAGTATTTCTGTAATAGAGCAAAACCCATCTCGGTAGCCATGCAAAAAGGTTTTAATGTCCTAAGAAGGAAGAAGAAGTATTTTTATAGTATAGCGGACAACGTAGCAGGTGGGTCTCTTATATGGTTGAGAACACCGCCGCCCGTGGACAACCGCGCATGGTAAATAGTCCGCGTATTGGATGTATTGCCAGCTTTTAACCACCTCCGATATCCTCACTCACTCTGCGAAACACAGTACAAGTACTGCTTCACGCTGAGTATTCTGTGAGCCCATGGTTTCACTTCGGACGAGACGGCCCAAATAGTACGTCAGCAAGCTTCAGCACGGCTCTCCCACGGGTATAAATGTATGATTAAATAAGTCGTAAAACGACATAAAATACATGGATTATAACGATTCCTTCAATTTAATCCAAGCTCACGGTATCCGTTTCCGCCACTTGAGTCTTGACATTCAAGAAATATTAACAAATGCCAATCACGTGGCTGTATACGATTAATTCATGTTTATTAAACAAATTAACTGTAGCAATGTAATATTGGATACTCAGTAATTGTAGTTGACGCCTTGTTTATCATCTACACTTGAGGAATATTTATTTCTTTGACACAAAACGAGAACTACTAACTACTTTACTGGTATAAATCATTGCGTATTTTTTAAAGAAATAATAATAATAAGCTCTTGATAAGACTTTTATTCAACAAATTGAGTAATAAATTTTTATGTATAAACATGTTGAGTATCCAAAATACTGGCTGTATTTATGAATAAAATATTTAGGTAAGGCAAAAATAAATGGAATATTATTTAACACAATAAGCTGAAGTAAATTTCATCTTTTATCACATATTAATTTGAACGTTACTTAGGTATATCTAGAAAAATTATGTCAAAAAAATATTGACGTGGTTAAAACAGCATAAATATCTGATAAATAAATTAAATAATACTTTTGAAAACGAATAATCTACGGGAAAGTTTCCGGAAAACAGCTACTTAAATATTTCAATGTCATTTTAAGAAAATAGATGCACTGAAAAACATGTTTTTCACGCTGAAATTATATGAATTATGCAACGGTGACGATTTTGTAATTAAATGTAATTGGAATTTTCGTAAAATTTATAAATCCTTATTTATAATTAATTTAGATTTACTTATTAAAACCTTTATTTGGCCTTCTTATTCTATTAATTTTTATACTAACCTACGCTAGTTGAAATTTTTCCGTAATTAAATAAATAATTAAATAGATATAGTTGAATGAATTATCTCTATATATATATATATATACATAAAAAACGACAACATCAAAGCACATAAAATGTTAAATACCACAATCGGACACGGGTTAGACACTGGGACAACACAGAACCCCTAAAAAAAACTACGAACGTCACGCCGAAATCCTTGTTGTGACATTGTGAACACTCTTGCGTTGAAGTGAAACACGCGACAAGATCACTGATTGCTAGAGCATGTCAGCTCGCCTTGATAGACAGCGGAGTACTGGCCGCTGCACTCCCAACTCCGAAGAGCCGACATGCGCCTCTACACATCTCCAATTCATGGTCAATGTTAACACTGGGGCTACAACTTCCAACAACTTAGTGTCTTTATTTAATGTAGAGACACTAAAATTCTTATTTTAACTCCAGTAACAGCAAAATATAATTTTAGCCTTGCATAGAGGGTGAATAGGTTTTATAGCGCAAACATGCATTTCATTAAACCGCATCTCTGCTGATCACCGGATGGGATTGCGGTTGAGTGGATCTCTTTTAGTATTTTAAAAATCTTATATTCGTTTAAAAGTGTTAAAATATTTGTTACTGTAAAATTATATAAGATATTAAAATAAATGATGTATGTGCTATATGCATAGTATTAGAGATTTATGTATCAAGATCTAAAATATAAAATTCTTGTGTTACGATATTCATAACAAAACTCTTCTGAAACGGTTTAATATCTTGTGTGTATGTTCATAGGTCTCGGAATAAAGCGTAAAAGATTTTTTTTGACCTAAATGGTCCGTCCAAAAGGATATACACAATTATTATATATTTTTTTAATCTTTAAATAAAACCTTTCTACAAATAAACCCTATTATTGAATAGCGAGCTTAGTACTTTAATAATTTGTATAATAAATTTTGTTATTAATTGATTGTGTTACCCGCTTTTTACGCCGTAAATCACGAGTTCTATAATATACTTTGAAATTATTTTTCAGAACAAAACTCGTTTATGTCTTTCCAAATGGTTAGGTTTCTGTGTCCAATTTTGTCCAATTCGATTTAATGGTTTCGCACAAAAATTAATGAAAACCGTAACAAATTACTTTCACTTTTTTAATATTAACTAGAAATATTTCCTATATTCGAATTATTCAATATTTCCATCGATTTAATTAATTAAAAGATTTAAAAAATGTAGGTTTGCATTCAGTGGCGGCGCTGAAGAGTTCTTGAATCTTGTTAATTATAAGATCGGAGTATGTCAATTGACTCTTTGCATTCCTGAGTTGCAATTCAAATATTAATTATTATTAATTTTAAAACGTATGAGCAAAATCGGTAAATATTAATTTAGTAAAAGGTTTATAGGTATATTGTTGACAAGCTGATCCCGACCAACGTTTTCTTACCATATAATTTAGTAAAATATGGTCATTAAAAAAATATTTAATGGTAGAAAGGTGAAAAATTAAGGTTTAAAAATTTTTAATATCGCATCATAAATAACTAAATGTTTGGAGCCAATAACCCTTATGTTCCTATTACTAAAGCCAATTCTTTGCTTTCCCGGAATATTTCCAGACTGAAGCTTTATGCTATGGTATTAAAGTTCAAGTTCAATAAGCATTTACAATATGATTGGAATGACTTATTTAGTGGCATATACATATGGCGTAGTGGCATATCCCAGTAGCATATACATATATACTAATTGATTCGATTTTAAATTAATCAAAAATTTATTTTTGGGTCAAATATTATTTTAATAATTTATATTTCTAAAGCAATTTAAAGCAAATTTTATGTCAATATAAGTCTATGCATTTATTTATATTTGTATTTGTACCAATATCAGTTTTCTTTGGGAATTAAAAACATTTTATATAAAAATTGTTTAATATTAAAGCTTATCAAATTTTATTCAATTAAATAATAAAAATCGAATTTTATATTAATTATTGGAATTGCTTATAAAAGTAACAAAAAGATTTATTCTAGTACAATCACATATAAAATAACTTTTTGTTGAACGCGTTAGAATAGGGGGTTTACCAAACACGTCCTTTTGTTGAATCATCGTTAAACTATTTTTGATATGGCACACCCGTTTAAAAACTCCCTGACACATCATTTATTCTTAGAATTCAAAATCTTTGTCGCTTTTAGACCACCGTGATCTATTTGCGGGTGGTATATTCTGCGAAAAAACGATTATACCAGTTTCACAGATTCTATACAACATCTTTGCGTAAAAATCTTGTTTAATTATTATGACATAGGGCAAGACTTTGAGAATATAATTAATTCCCAGTCAGGAATGAAAATGACTCATATCTGCATATTTTTCGCTAGCATATCAGTCAATAAAATGCCGACTTCTGTTTGCAGAGACAATACATTTTTCCATTGTTTCTTCGTGAATACAGATATCGGGCGCCCGACCAAATCTAAGGAGATAGCTTTTGAATTAAGCAAACGCTCTATTTTTAAAGCGAAGGCAACAACGGATGCGAGTAGCAAACAGTAAATATAATATAATGACGTTGTTACATAATAGGTCAGGGCTAAGTCGAGCGAGCAGAGAAATATTCTACTATTTAAATGCAAGGAGTCGCTACTACAGAATCTTAACTAAAAAAAGAATAAAATACAAAAACCTAAAAAGCCACGTTTTATAGTAACAGTAATTGCCGAGTTAAGAAATTCTTCAACTAACGACTTAGTGGAGTTTATTCTATGCCTTGAGAGACGGATTTAACTGTCAATTTAATGAGGTATTTTGATGTTTTGACTCTTCGCTATGATTGTTGTAAATTTGTTCATTGAAGTATAATAATTAATTTAAGTAGTTCGTAAATTAGTTCTTTGTTTTTATCGCACAACGTACGGTAAGAAAAATAAGATTGAATTAAAATAATATCGGAGAAAATACGGCCACTTCTCAAGAATCTCTCCAGAAGTCGGTTAACCGTATCAAATAGTTTAGTGTTATACTTCGGTATGATCTCGTAGTTCCGATCGATTAGCTTCAAATATTTTCTATATTAAATTCCAATAAAATTATATGTCATCCTACAAAATAACTTAAGCTCCGGAAAAGTTTGAAGCGTATCTATACCTCCGAAATAGATATCTTAATTTCTGTAGTGATTTAATAAAGTAGGTGTCTTTACAAATGTTTATTTTACACATAGAAATAATGACAGACAATATATTACAGCATTACTCCTAACCGAATCTTAATGCCACTAGTTCTTTTCTTATCAATTACAAACTGATATGATATTAATGACACAAAAAATATATATACCGTTAAATGATAATACAAATCGAGTTTAATTAAATGATACAATTATTCCTAATTTGTGTTACATAAGGCACCTCATTTTACGTATCCGATACAAACGAGATTTAATGTGAATGATGATAAATTATGTGTAGAAAAAAACCATTCATTTGTCCTTTATTTAAATTTATTTGTATACGTAACTTGATTTAATACTATAAAAACCATTCTATTATTGATATAAAAGTTATAGATTGATAGCGATATATCAACTTGGATTTGATCTTTCTTATAATAAATGGCATCCCATGTAAAAACAGATTTTACTAATATCAAATAGCTGCGGTAGTAGAAATATTGGATTCTTCTTGTTTTTGTGGCTTCTATGATTACTGTTCATAATATTGTCAGTGCCAGTAATCAGTATTCATCATCATCATTTCAGCCGTAAGACGTCCACTGCTGAACATAGGCGTCCCCTTTGGACCTCCATGCATACCTATCGGAGGCGACCTGCATCCAGCGTCTTCCTGCGACCTTTTTAAGGTCGTCTGTCCACCTTGTGGATGGACATTCCACGCTGCGTTTGCCGGTCAGTAATAATAATAGTAATAATAATAATTCAATATTATTATTTGATTATATTGAAGTATTAATAAGAACAAAAGCAATCGGAGAGAGAAATCATAAACATGAACCAAAATTTTAACAAATTTGATTCCATATGATAGATTTTTGATTATGACAGTTAATTTTTTTGTTAATTTTTAATTTTCCAGTTAATTTCGCCTTATGAAATGTTATTGTTAATTGAAATGATTTTTTACCTATAATACGAACATTTTGATAGATGCTGTGTATTAGTCATTTTACAAAAATGCAAGTGCTTTGTGTAATTGTAAAAAAGTCCTTTGTTATTAAATAAATAGAATGTTGCACTAAAGGAATTACACTTGTTGATTCTGGATGTGGTAATGAAGGAATGTTTGTTCAGACACAAGGTAAAATTTTATTTTTATGTTATAGTGGACAACGAAGCAGGTGGATCTTCTATATGGTAAGAGAACACCGCTGCTTATGGACAACCGTGTCATAGTCCCCGCTTTGTTGTGTTGCCGGCATTATACGCCGGTTACGTAGCATGTAAAAAGTCTCCGATACTAACTACTATTTCACATTGAGTATTCTGTAAGCCATCGGACGAGCCGGTCCAATTAGTACATAAGCACGTGCACAAAGAGACTTGCAATACACGATTCTCAATTCGCTAGGGTCGTAAGACTTACCGAGTAGCAAGGTCTCGTCATCTAGGGCCGTAACTAGGGAATCCGTGCAGCAGGTATTTGTGTTGTCCATCGATATCCGCACGGAGGCGCAGTCGGGTGAATGCGGTAGGTGCTCCGCCGACTGCGCCGAAACACGGCCGTTCGCCAGCCGCAACGACGCCGTTCGCCCCCCGGTGCCTGCCGCCACGCCGCCTCCACCATCCTCGCATCTGGACAGGAGAACCGTAGCTCATTAGGAATTCACTCCAAGACTTTAAATTAAATTAATTTAAATCTTTTAAATTTCAAACTCGAGAATATTTCAGCGTGAAGCGCCTTCGATAAACTCACTCAGCGAAAAAATGTATTGTAGTAATAATATCATATCACAATATCTTATATCAATTTTCATGCAAAATGCTGATATGCAATTTGAAAAACAATTTTATTTGTTGTGTAAATAATTGCTTAACCTATAATAATTTTAATGAAGTATAATTAGTACTAAGTAATTTACATGTGAGAAAGGACATTTAACATAAATAATCAATTAAATGTAAAGAAAATTATTCGAAATATCGATTAAAAAATTAAAATATATGATACAAAATTAGAATATTAATATATCACTTAATTAGAATATCTTCTTAAGTATAAGTTTTATACTGGTGTTCTACTTTTTATGAAATAGTTTTTAACCAGAGATTACTGCACTACATGGAAAGTTAACGATAAGTTAAGAATACAATATCTAATAATCTGGTCACAGATTTAAGAATATTAAAAATAAACGAAATTAAAGTATTTCGCATATGTTTAATTATTGTCAGGTTGTAGAAAAACCACCATAGAAGCTTTGTAGGTAAAGCAGATTCTAAGAACGTGAATTGAATTAAATATTTCTGTAGCTTTTTGAACATCGGCTTAAAGATAACAATTCTCTAGTAGAAATGTTTTTGAAACCAATATATTCTGCAGGAACAGTTGTGTTTTGCATATAATCTCTTATATGTCCCCACAGCGATGATTAAAGGTCGGCCTTTAATAAGGATTTAAACCATTACGGACGTGAGGTGAACAGAAATAAAAGGTCTCGATTGTCTCCACGGGGGGTCTCTATGGATGAAGTATTTTCATCATGAATTTAGTAAGAATAAAGACAATTTTCATGCGAATAACAACTGAAAATTACAGCTTTAGTTTTACACGCATTCACTTATTTGTATTATGTCTATAGCCTATAGATAAAAAGCATGTAACATGGAAGGGATAAAAAAAAGATTTTATTCGACATACCTATGGATTTTTTTTATTGGTGTATCTAAACTTATAAATAAGTCTATAGATTTTTATTCATATATTTTTTTATTCATATATTTTTTTTAAATATTATATTTATAAAATGTTAAATTAAAATAGAAGCAATAACTTTTAATATATATATAGCTCATTTGAATTATAAAATAGATAGATACTAGTGGGAAATTAAATGGAGTAATATTTAAATAGTGTCTTAAGATGGAGTAAAACTGTAACCCGATTAAAAATTTAAATAACTACACATTCCTTAAAGGCCGGTAACACATGCGTGGGTCTTCAATATCTAGGGATGTCCATGGTCGAAGGACCGCCTGCCCTAGGTTAGCCTCCTGTTCGATTCTATATAAAAAAATAAACATATAAAGCTGTTTAGAAAGTGAACTAAAACCTATTATGTGTTAAATTATAATCTACAGCATAAGAATTCCTTTTGTACAAGAAACTGCAGAGAAATAAAGTGGCCCCTGAAGAAAAGAAACGTGAATTAAATATTGAACGACTAAGAAAATGAGGTCAATTCCTTCTATCTTTGAGGCACTGGCTTCTTAATACGACAACATTTAAAACAGTAATTTTTATGTAAAAACCTTAATCATTTAAATAGTAAAAACTATTTTTGAATAATGTAAAAAAAAATCATAATATTATTGAGATTTTATTATATTTAATTTAAAAGTGTACATACATACATTTTTTGAATTTGATATGAAAATACGTAATATCAAATCACAGACAGTTTTATTTCATGTATTTATTATATATGAAAATATAAATATTTGTGTAATCACATAGTTCATGAAATACGACGGGTTATTGTATGCCTCACCAAAAACAATGACCAAAATATATTTTATTCAATGTAATTAATGTATACATCAGCTTATTGAAGGTTACTTACAAAAATATTTACAGTCACTTCGCAAAGCGGTGTTATGCAGGTAGAAAAGAAGTTTTCTTGTAATCTCACGGCAACAGAGATTTCCCGGGCGTAGGTATAGGTACGTATAGGTAACTCTAGAATATACTATATAATATAACATATATTTATATTCTGCGGAGAGACATGAGTAACTTAAAAGCACCACTGATTACAGTAATTTAGTCATGTCACGACTAAACTTACATAGTAGAAATATGACGCTTAAAAAGACACAAAATTCAAATTTAATATGTACCTTTAATTACAAAGTATGTTTTGGAACTGTATTTTTGCTTAAAACAGTCGAGAGTAAACAGAATTGAATAAATATTAGCCTTCATCCCAAAAGCGTAATTGGAAAATCTTAGGGCGGGCGGATACATCATTTCTTATTCATATGATGAATAATAATTCTTAGAATTCGTCATACTCAAGAGCACTATGCAAAACGAATTTAGTGCTTTATAAAACATTCTCAGAATAAATGCATCTTGAGAATACACCAAATTCCCATTGACTGCACGCACACGCCACAGCATGTTCTAATGGCATTTTATCTTCACAACTAGCGCTATAAAAATAACATAGCTTCTATGTACATAAAACTGATTTTAATTCAATTATCACTGTTCAATCTGTACCGACAGTCAAATCTAATCAACTGAACCATTCTCGTGTAAAAATAAATAAAAAAATGTTCATTTTCGGAGAATGAAGAACTATAATGTTAGTGAGACAATTCATAAACTGAAGAATTTTGAACGGTTCAAAACCGATTATATATCATCCTTTACAACTACCGATCGGTTATAACAGTTAGTTTAAAACGTCCCGTGCGAATCTCTAGTAAATTATATACTAATAATACCGTTTGTAACTATATCGGATATAACGACGGAACTTTTTCGTTATTCATCAACTATAACGATCAACCCTTTCTTGTCCCGGCAATACAAAACAATTATAA
>DWCF01007632.1:0-10412 GCA_018230265.1 Delias oraia
TAAAAGTCTAATTTATTTAATGAGTTTCAATATTGGTTTAATATTAAGTTAATTAATATATTGCAAAAATCGAATTTATCTGTATTTTCTGTCAGATATATTTTTTATATACAGTACTAATAAGAGGACTATAAGATAGGCACTTACCGCTGCCAATGGATAATCACGCCATAATCTTAATTATTATTATAATTTCAACATTTGATTGTGTTATTGAGTCTCTGGTGTCCTCTAATACTCAGTACAATAGTACAAGTAGTTCATGGTATTCTGTGAGGCCGTAGTATCACAAGAATGTCCTGACTGCAATATTTGCTTCAACAAAAGCATCAGCATGGCTCTACCATGCGTAAAACCTCAGCACAGTACTCTTATGAATTAACAGAAAGTGGGACAACAACTGTTAGCCCGTGGTATCACTCCGGACTAGTAATCCTTGAGGCTTGTTAAGTAATAATCAATTATTACATCAAAAAATGATTCAGAATAGCTCTCCCACGTGTAATACTTCAGCAAGTCTCCTTGTAAGACAGTATTAAAATACTTTCCCGGCCACTGTCAACTTTCAAAAGAACGAATTTACAAATAAAATTACAAATTCTTTCAATGGCTCTCAGCAACGAGATTTTCAAAATCTATCATTTCCTGTAAGGGAATTTTATTCTATGGAATTGCAGTCTTTTGTTACATAAGCATTGTGTGTTTGTTTTGGCGACGTGCGGTTACAGCGGAAACTAGCGTTACGTAAGCGAATCACGGCTGCCACTGATTTAAATTCGTTCAGTGAACTATGAAAGAGCTGCGGTCTGAATATCTTAAGATGAATGAAAATACAAAATAATAAACGATACATTTTGTTAATATTAACAGAATAGAATTGAGAGCCGCATTGCTAAGTGGTTTTATGAACCTAATAAGAAGCGAGGCGTATCGGGTTTCAATCTCGGTAAGAAGAAAATAAATAATATATTAATTTATAGTTTATTCGGTTTTTGGACGGGCTTGACAGTAACTGGTCGAGTGTATTAACAGTGACGTACCCGTGGGAGAACCATTGGGCTGGATGTTCCAAGTGATACCACGGGTTCAGAGGATATTCAACGTAAACGGGACTTGTACTGTGTTTCGTTGAGGATATCGGCGATTCATGAAATTATTTAAGCGGCGTAAATACTAGCAATACAACCTAGCCGCGGACGTTGTGTGGATGGCCATGGGCGGAGGTTCTCTTACCATATAGAACACCCACCTGCTCCGTTATCCGCTATAACATTAAGAAAAGCCATTCATAGATGAATATTTATTATGTATTCACAATTTTTGCAATAAATAACATATATGTTGTATTTTATTTTATTATCAAATGAATAAATAGTTTTTAGAATATCAACGAGATCTAAAAGTCAAGTCCCAAAACTCTACAATAATTTTTTAGGTGAAAAATTCCCGAAAAACCTGTGGTAGCGATATGTTAAATATTTATATGGAATACGCGGTGTCCCAAGCGGTCACATGAAGATTCACGTGACATATATGGGTTTGACAGCATTAAAACAAAATCCCAAGCGAGCTAAAAGGATGTACAAATTATTAACAAGGACTATTAACTATTGATTATTTAATGATTGCAGTTGAAGATGAAATTTTAAATAATTTTTATCAGTTTTATGGCTCTTTTAGTATTTAATTGGATTACATTGTAAATGTATGTCAAGTTCGTAAGTGATGATTTATTTATTGTATTGCAGGCAATGGAGTAGGTGGGTTTCCTTTATGGTGAGAGATCAACACTAGCCACGGGCAACCACGCTATAAGAGAAACAAGTTTTACTTGCGGGAGAGCTATGCTGAGGGATATGCTGACGAAACAATTGAGCCGGCTCATCCGAAGTAATACCATGGGCACAAAAAAACCAGCGTGTTTCGTTATGTCTTAAGAATTGATACCACTTAAGCTGCTAACAAAAACCTGAAATACCGGCAAAGCGCGGAATGAGGCTTAGTGTCCATGGACGGTGGTGATCTCTACCAGAAACCATCCTTCCATTGGTAGCTATACAATAAATAATAAAATAGTGACGTCATGGCATTCATTTGGCAAAAACTTTTCAGATATGTTGTACGATATATATATATTGTTGTACGACAAAAATGCTGAGTGAGAATATCGGAGGGCCTTAAAAATATAACTTCATGATCAGCCTGCAAAGTCCACTGCTGGACATAGACCTCTCCGAAAGACGCCCGCCTATTACGATCTTGAGCGATCTGGGTCCAGAGGTTGCCCGCGACCTTCGTCCGATCGTCTTTCCATCGCGTGGCGGAACGTCCCAATCTGCGTTTTCCGGTACGCGGTCGCCACTCGAGAACCTTTCTTCCGCATCGGTTGTCAATTCGTCGAGCGATGTGGCCAGCCCATTGCCACTCCAACTTACTAATACAGCGGGCAATATCGGTTACTTTGGTTCGGCTGCGGATAACCTCATTTCTGATTTTATCTCGCAGCAAAACTCCGAGAATTGCCCTCTCCATAGCTCGCTGAGTGAAACTGAGCTTCTACATCAAGCCCATCAGTGAAATCATTTAAGCGACGTAAAAGCCGATAACAAAAGCAATGCCGACTGTGCCGCGATTGTCTATCGGCAGCAATGATATCTGTCATATAGGAGACCCACCTGCTCCATTGTCGGCTATTCTATAAGAAACACTCATGATTAACATAGCCGTCATACTGGCTGTGTTAAATGATTAACAATAAAATGCAAACAAGATGTTTAACGTTGTTTCGGTCGCGACTCATCGTAAAACCATGTCTCTTCCTGACTTAGTTAGTTTTTCTTTATTATATAGTAAAATGAAATATGTTACAAGGTTTTGTATTGCTTTTGCCAGTGCCTACGCATTAAATAACCTGGTATAACATTTTAAAGGCTTAAATATATTAAAATAACATTCAGATCCATTACAAATATTAATTATATTTTAAATTTTTTAAAACAATTGTAAATTTAAAGTTTTTTTATTTCTTTAATATGAATTGGGGCTTTATAAGGCCGGCAACGCATCCACGGCACTGAAAGGGCACGGCACTGAGCTGCGGGTGCGTTGTCGATCTCTTAGCGATGGGTAGGTATACTCTTTTTTTGATAGTCTCCAAGTCGTATTGTTTTGAAAATTTTCGGCATGTAGCTGATTTCAAAGAGTAATGGTAAGTAGTGGTAACTGTGGAGGTAAAACATTAAACTTTGTATTTTACCTCGACGGCACGAAAATCACGGGTCTAGTGTCCAAAAAGGCCCGTGTATTTCCATTTATCTCTTATTCTGTCTTTGCAATTTTGCATTTATTCATCTACATACAGAATGAACACATTTAGAAGGTATACATGTGAAAAATAGAATATAAAACATCTTGACATAGCCTGGAGATAAATAAAAAATATTCTTTCTAAGAGCTGGCTTGATAAGAATATCGGAAACAAAACTTTAGCTTTATTGTAGCCGGGGAGGCCTAATTTAATATGGCCCTAGTCGATTTGTTTACAAAGGAGAAATTTATTCATGAAATTTGTTTTCCAAGAGACGAACGCCAAAATAGACTTATTCCAATAAGTTTCTTAGCGAATTTTATTTGTTCAAGTATTTTTCATATTAGTTACCTACATCTTAGTATATTATCTTTGACCCAAGACACAAAATTAGGATTTTTTATGTTACAGCGGAAAACAGTACAGGTGGGTGTCCTATATGGTAAGAGAACTGACACTTGTGGACCACGGCGCCACAGACCCCGCATTTGTTGTGTTGCCGGCTTTTTACTCCTCTATCCAATATCCTCACTCACTCAGCGAAACACAGCACAAGAGTATAAGTATCGTTTAATTCTATGTATTCTGTGAGCCCGTCATATCACTTCGAACGAGCTGGCAATTAGTACAACAGCATACGTTGCATATGCTACATAATGTCTCTCCTACGGGTGCGACTATGTTAAGACTCGCCAAGCTCTTCCAGGGATCGAAAATATTATAAATTAAATTATAATTGTTAGGACCGGGATTCAAACCGATACCTCTCTTTTCGTGGAAGATAACTGTAATTCTCAAGATCGCTTAGCTACGAGGCTCTTCAAGATAATAGGTTGATTTACTCTTATCCAAATGGAAAAAATACACAGGCAGTTGTCTTTATTTTTTCATTTGGAAAAGATACGATTTAATACTGGCATCGTAAGCTAAAGTAAGGTGAAACAAAAGTGATTTACCAAAAGTTACCTCGTTTTTCACATAGTATTTCTATTCAGGAGTATAAAGACAGTCATAAATTTCCCTTGTTATGAAATGTTGAGCGTTTAGGGTTCCCTCTGAGCCTCTTTAACTAACCGAAGCTCGTAATCTTTTCCCGGGTTATGGAATTTTCCGGAATAAAAATTATAACGGACCTACCACACTATTAAACTGGTGTTTAGCTTTTATCGTGGCTTTCCAGTTGCTTAAATAGTTAACCCTTTTTGTTTATGTATGAAAACATAAAGGCATATTTTTGATTATTTAACGAATCCTTTGATGTTAAGAGTTTATCGTAGGCCATGCGCAAGTAAAATATATTTTGCCATTATAAATTTGGATTAAGCCACCATAATATACTCTCATGGACTAGAACAAAGAAACAACGATATAACATTTAGGTGATGTATTGCTTTAACATTTAAAGTCCCATGACGTCCGAGTGCTTAAGCCAGAGTACTGCTTTTTTTTTGAAGAGCTATTTGCTACTGGCCATACAGCCTTCACAGGTTCACACGGTTTTTGGGTCAAGCCATTGGATCGCCGTGAATCTGACTTTTAGCCGCGAACAGCGCAAGGACCTGTAAGACACGTACCCTCGGTTTGGGCCATCGCGAGGTCATAGCCTGCCTGAGCTGCCAGTCGGAAGCTCACCGGGTTGAGTCTGGCGACGTAGCTAAGTTTTAGCCTCTGTATCCGGAGGCGATTGTTATCGCGGTCCCTACATAGAACCATACCATCTGAGTTTATGTTATTATCATCTCGGGAAGGTATCTGCTTGAGTACTCCTGCGCTGCCTTCGTTTCTATTATATAGGCGGTGTGTCGCCTACGCAAATTAAACCAAGCGTGACAGAGTGTAGGAAGCCTCGCATCACGGCGCCAACAAGGCGGTATCAAACGTCAACCATCGTTGTCTTCTAAGAATATAATTATTATTTAAAGAAATTAGTATTTCTCGATTTGAACTTGGCTACGCTTAGCACTGTCACTATCAATAAAGATTATTCATATTGTTTTGAATCCTTAGTGATCTTAGAACGTAAAGTTAAATTAAATACCAAATCTAGTTTATAATTTGTGTGATTTTAAACGTGTTATTAATAGAATTTTTATGCTACAGAGTACAATATTTGCACTACTCGCAGCACAGAACAAACTCTGGACGAGCATACGGCTCGCCTCAATATCCGCGAGAAGCTGTAAAAGTCCTCTGCCAGTAGCGTTAGTCATTTAAAAAAAAGTAACTGTAGCGTAAGAGGCACAACTCCGGAACAACCGGTCTCAACGCTATTTTGTTTTATAATTCTTCGCTCGTTATTTTGTCATTTTTATATATTTATCTTCTCGCAATATAATCTTCTATCCATCTCTTATTAATCGTAACATTTTTCTCTGCACCTCATTTATTACGAGATTTACTCCTACCTAAAGATTGTTAATAAATACAGTCCTAAGAAGTATTGGGAATATCTATTCAAAATTTCCTATGTAACAATTAAAATTAGCCACCAACCGAGCCGCGAACAAATAAAGCTGAAAGCTTAAAGTCCAAAGCTATTATCCGACGGTCATTACCGGCCGTCACATAATATCGCAATTTGGTACGAATTGTCGCCTATCGTATTGGCCGTAATATCCTGTTGCCCGCGTATTTAACAGCACAATGAAGGAACATTTTTAACACTATTTTCACTTTGATATCGGAGGCTCTGGGTATACAGTATTAAGTAGATTGCTATACCACTCGGTCTTTTAAATGACTTGATAGTGGCCTGGCGATTGCTTTAATAGTGTCGCACTGATCGTGGAAGCCCCATGCTGACACAGTAAATGGATCCGGTCGTACGAAATGATAACTTACACAATTAACGTGAAACAGTACTTGTACCGTTTTTTGTACAATTTTTTCAGCCAACAACACAACCACAGCGCGGATTCTGGTGCGGGTGTTCATGGCCGGCGATGTTCTCTTACCATACAGCCGTACCTACTCCGTTGTCCACTGTACCATAAAAAAACAAAACAAAATAGTATTGTTTCACGCGACTATTCAGTGAACCCATTTAATGTGTCAGCTTATACTTTGATAGTCAATATATCCATTTTTTTATATGCAGAACATTAATTTTCTACATTTTCTTTTATTTCAATGGCCATTGTACGGAATGCCTAGTCTTTGAGTTTTCCTACTTGCGTGCTATAAGCAGAAATCACTATTTGGCTCAGTGAGCTGTAATGGGCAATTGTGTTAATTGCCAATGCTTGACTTAAGTAGTAACTTGTGGCTAGAGGGTCGAAATGATCTAACAGCATATGTATAGTAAAGTTATTATATTATCATATATAGAAAAACTTAAGTATATTAATTTATATTTAATTCCTCCTGTGGGCAACCATACTAAGGCAAATTCTGGCACTAATTGGGCCTGCTCGTCCGAAGTGATACCACGGGCTCACAGAATACTCAGTGTGAAATGGTGGTATTACTTGTAACGGTACCTACTGTTTCGCTGAGTCAGTAAGGATATCAGAGGACGATAAAAATGGCGTTTAAGCGGCGTAAAAAGCTGACAACACAACCAATGCGGAGACTATGCCGCGGTTGTCCATGAGCGGCTGTGTCTTCATACCATTTACGAGACCCACCTGCTCCGTTGTCCGCTACAAAATGAAAAAATTAAAGCAATGGAAAAATAGATAAAAAAATAATTCATACAAACTTATTTGTCTATACTTACTTATTAGTCTCGTAATGATATATTTCTTTATTGAAATTCACAAATTTCAGTTGGTTTATAATCTCAAAAGTCTTGTGGTCAGGTGGTCTTACAAGCTACAATGACGTCTTTTTTTATTGGTTTAAAAATTACAATATGTTAGATGTTAAACTTTTACACCGACCATTTACATATTTTTGCCTACATCTACAATTTTTCTTACCTAAGTTTAAGCTACAATGACGTCATGGGTATCAAGTTCAATTCCACGGTATAGAATAATATCTTTATATATTATTCGGTCTTTGGAAGGGCTTACAGTGGCCGGGCGAGTGTCGTACAAGTGACAGCTATGAGGCATTTATTAAAGCGTTAATTGTGCCAGCTCGTAGAAAGTGATACCACTGAAATATTAATAGCTACCTTACTCGTTTCTCCTTACTCGTTGAGGATACCAGAACAGGTTTTTATTTCATTATATATTTAAAATGGTTCGCATAAAAACATACAAATTAATATTTCAGAAAATTCTCTATTAGTAACTTATTTTCGGAAACATACATCATTGATATGTCGTTCCTCTATTTCGTGTCATTATTACAAATCCTGTTATCCCAAATCTTATCTGTCTAATTAACTTAAAATTTTGGCCCAACCGAGAAAGGTTCAGCAAACCAATGTGTCCCTTCGTGTAAAATAAACTGTATGGGTTAGACCCACGCCATTACCCTTGAGCAAAATCCATTACCTTATTAGCTAGATTTACTTGTTTCTTTAAATAAAAACCTGCCTATTTTATTTACCGTAGAGTTACACAGATTACATTGTCAATTTTTTTCATGTAATTTATAAACTAAAAAGGTTTTTCTTAATAGTATTTAGTATGTAGCGGACAGAAGAGCAAGTCGGTCTTCTATATGAAAAAGAACACCGCCAGCTATGGATTACCGCGCCTCAGTCCACGCTTTGGTTGTGTTGCCGGCTTTTTACGCCGCTTAAACTGTATAACTTCAAGAGCCTCCGATATCATCTCTCACTCACTCGCTCAGCGAAATAGTAAACGTTACGTTTTATTCACGTTCGTATCAAAATACGCTTCAGTATTTCTCTACCATCAAAAATTATAATTATTGATTAATCTGAAGTGTTTTGCGTCGCTTCCGCTTATGAAGAAATACAACCTTATCTTTGAGTACAACTTGTTCAATACTTTTTCGTTTTCTTGCTGCACGTTCGAATAAGTTTTGTTTGTTGAAAGAGTATGGAAGCAGACGAGGTTGTTCACATCGAAGTGTAATTTTATTATGATATAGCAAACGAGGCCTATGTCCAGCAGTGGACTTGATAGGCTGATGATGATGATAATGATAGCAAACAATGGACTAGATGGGTCTCCTATATTATGGTAAGAAAACACCGCCGACCATGGACAACCATGCTACAATCCGCGCTTGCTGTGTTGCCGGCTTTTTACGCCGCTTAAGCGGCCTCCTTCAAGGGCCACCGATATTCTCTGGTGTGGTCTGTAACCCCGTGGTATCATACTGAAGGAGCTGGTCTAATTTATGCGTGTGCATATGCTTAAGTATAGCTCTTCCACGTTTAAAAAATATGGGTTGTTTTATGATATTCGGTTCTGTTTAAAATTTGGAGCTTACAAAAGTTTTTAAGGCTTTTACATATACCGAAAAGGATGTCATGAATTTGATTATGTTTTTTTTAATAATAAATCAAACCACGATCAATTAATTTGGGTGTTCGGTGTGATAGAAGTCCTTATCAAAAGATAAGGCCTGCCTTTCACGTGTAGCTTTCATTTGCTATAGAAAATCTTTCCTTGCCACTTAAAAAGCCGTCTCGAGTTACGTGAAAATTATATGGAAACATCAAAAAGGCGTCATATTATCAGTGTCGGACCTAAACTTTTTATAAACCAAAGTACTGGATATCTTACTAGGACAGGAGTGTGTTACCGGCTTTTTTGGGATACGCTCTTTTTTGATGGTCACTTAATTTCAATAGTTCTATAACTTGTTGATAAATAATAAAAAGTTTACTATAGGCTGTCTCAAATATAACTTAAGGTTTGAATTATATATAAATCACAGTTTTTTATGATATAGCGAACAATGGAGCAGGTGGTCTATATGCTTCGTTGTCCGATATAGAATAAATAAAAAAATATCTCATAATGATATATCATCATCAGCCATTTAAGTCCACTGCTGGACACAGGCCTCCCCCAAATAGGGGGGTTATTTGCCTTAATCACCACGCTTGGCAGGCGGGTTGGTGATCGCAGAACATCTGCTGTACTCGAAGGGCGCTGCGGCCCACCCTCCGGTGAAGAGTCCTTTAGTCGCCTCTTACGACATCCCATTAGGAAGACTGGGAGTGATAACTATTCTGATTTATTTATTACAATATTTGAACTTAATTTAAGCTGAGAGATTAAATTGTAACATAATATAATTATTTTGAATTAGGATTCTGATAACATTTACGTAAGACCGTAAGATATTGTATAAATATTGTGTAGGTACTATGAAATATGATATTTACATAGTTGTTATTACAATGCCTTCTTAGAAATATACTTTGAGAAAGTGTTGAATGATTAATCATTATGAATAAATGATTTCTAAACACCATATAATAGTTTATTTATTTTTATTATATAACTAACAACGAGGCAGGGTCCACTGCTGCCGCCATTTGACAATCTCGCCGCAATCCGCGATTTTAGAGTTGCCAATTTTTTGAGCGGTATAATTTGTTTGGCATTTGTACAATAGTTAACACTAAAAAAACCCACAAATGACTTAGTTCGCTGATGAATTTTAATGTATATTTTTAGTATCACTATTAATAAAACATAAACTTCAGCTCTGAAGCCTCTGGTGTTCCCTAAGTTCACAAGATCGTCCTTGTGAGATAAGATAAAACATGTCCCGAAAAGTTTTAATGGGTACACCGCATAACGCAAATTGCCTTGATGTAGTACCTTATCTTGGGACTTGGGACAACATTCATTTCCCAAGTATTTATCTTAGCTAATGTAATTTAGTTCAATAATGATTTATCAACTGTGAAATGGCAATCTTCTAATACAAACATAGATGTCTTTAAGTATTAGTGTATTTATACATATATATGTGTGTATACATGTATTAGATAAATATAATACACGTGTCAGTATAACTAAACACCTTAAAAATGGCTCTATCGGCTTGAAATTTAGCATTGACTTTATTTCATTTCCCTTAACGATAACGCTGAAATAAACCAGTATTGTAACTTAGAATAAATGTTTTATGTTTTGACATTAAGTAATACATGCAGCCTTAAATTTTCACCCTTCTACCAAACCCTATAATTTAATATCAATATTAGAACTTTCAAAATTCA
>DWCF01007633.1:0-10410 GCA_018230265.1 Delias oraia
TTTTTTTAGAAGAACTTCATCAATTTAAAACTTATCATGTAGAATAAAAATAGGAAATGACGTTTTCACTCATAATTCATGCTAAAATAAATTAAAAAATGTGATGTGTGCTCTGTCGTAGATATGACATTTAGGTTAATCCGCCCACAGACGAGGCAATGTTTAGCTGAAGCTGGCAGAAAGACGCGTTCGCGGAGTTATAAAAAAATGAGCACGGGTTCCGTAGCTAATTTTACGCGGCCAGCGACTAGGAAGCGCACCGCCCCAATTCGGAGCCGAGCCCTTTGTTGCGCTCGCGTTTATTTCTGTTTACGTCTAGTTTCGTAAGTTTACGAGCGGCGATGCGCCCGCGCTGTTGCAACCGTGTAGCAGAAAGCTATTAACGCGCGCCTCGGGCCGGTTCAAATAGGAATAGCTGTTAGCGTCGATAGTGCTTTGATAATTGTTTTTGTCCGAATTCCTTCATATTCTTACAGACACGGCGCGTGTAGAACGATTGGGAAAACGTTTCTTTATTATATTAAAAACATTTACGATGACACATTGAGTTTTTTACTCTTTTGTATTTCTTATAGCATATTTTTTTATTTTATAGCGGACAACGGAGTAGATGGATCTGCTGTATGTAAGAGAACATCGCCGCCCGTGAGCAACCGCGTCACAGTACGCGCTTTGCTTGTGTTGCCAGCTTTTTACGCCATATAAGTAAAACTTTTAAGGACCAACGATATTCTCACTCACTCTGCGAAACACGGTATAAGTACAGTTTCACGCTGAGTATTCTGTGAGCCCGTGGTATCATTTCGGACGAGCCGGCCCAATTGGTGCGTTAGCATGGTTCTTTCACGGGTGCTACTGTATTAAGACACTCGCCCTGCCACTGTCAAGCCCTTCTAGAGACCGAATAAATTAAAAATTATCATTGTCCGGACCGAGATTCGAACCCGATACCCCTAGCTTCATAGTTATTTAAAACCATTACGCTTCAAGGCTTTGTTAAATAAAGATTTAAATGAATATTAGACAAAGATACAATAAAAAATGATGACCCACAGAAGTCTATTGTTATTGAAATTATTATTATAAGTTAGTCGTGCAAAAGTTAATTTTGATTACTATTCGAAATTATATTTATGTGTTCGTTATTCACTATAAGTTTTTAAATACCGTATCTCTGTGAGAGTAAAAGTATCTTTATACAATTAACATTTCTAAAGAAACTGTAATAAATTCCATGGATTAATTTTTTATAACAAATGAAATCGCGTTGTTAAATTAAAAAGCAATTTCCTTTCAGCTCGATTGTTAATCATTAATTTAACATTACAGGAGCGAAATATTCACGACCTTAGACCTCATTCCCATGTAGAAAGCTATCGCTATCACTTGTAGGCCTCGGTAGCTTACACATGATGTTCCCAAAGTTTCACACACACGCAACTTAAAAGAAGAATAATAATATTAATTATTTCGGTGAAATAATATATAAAGAACAACGGCTGATATTTTTTTAATTTTGAGATAATGTACAGAATACTGAACACTCACCACTTCACCCGTAGGAGGGTCATGATGAAGCATATGCACACGCACTAATTGCGCCGACTCGTCCGAAGTACCACGTGCTCACAGAATACTCAATGTGAAACAGTGCTTGCTAACGTGAAACTGTGTTTCGCTGAGTGAGTGAGGTTATCGGAGGCCCTAAAAATGTGTCGTGGTTGTCCATGGGTGGCGGTGTTCTTTTACCATACTATTAAAAAAAATTCTGCGTTAAATGGTAGATGTACTTGAAATGATACTTCTACTGTGTTTTGCTGAGTGATTGACGATATCTAAGACCCTTAGAAACGCCGCTTTAGCGGCGTAAAAAGCCGGCAATACAACCAATGCGCGGACTTCGACGGAATCGTCGGTGTTTTCTTACCATATAGAAGACCCACCTGCTCCGTTATTGCCTATACCTCAAAATAAACAACCGTTATAGAAAACACAATAAATGTATCATCATGAATTATTGTTCTAATAAGTTCAACAAGTAATTTTTTAGTTTAGTTTTTACAATTTTTGCATAGAATTACAAACCGTAACTCAATTAATTGAACTGGTACAATCGAGGACTATTAATTTTTAATTTGTAATTAGATTTTGGCTCTACTCTGAAGATACCCTGTATCATTTTATGTGTTTTAGATAAAATCTTTTTTGATTAATTGTTGCACCGCTGACAAGACTAGTGGACGTGTAAACGATACCATCTCGATTTGTTTGTCAGTTACAATATAAAGTTGATTGTTTAAATTATATCATGTATACACATACGTCTGATAATGATACTAGTAGCAGCCTTCAATAGGCTTATTTTATTAATTTTGATAGCTCTATGTAATAGTTCTAATCTTTGCGAAAATTTATACGGCTGCATTATAGCTATATTAATTTAAGGACTGTAAATTTATTATTACCATAAAAAAAGTCTATCTCGAGATACTGAGGTATACGTGTATCTAATGTTTTCGACTTTATGATTCTCTTGTTTCATAGATTTAATATATCTTGATATTTTATAATTGCATTTAATGTTTGTTGATCATTGTAAAAAATTGAGGCGTCACAAGTTTGTGCGTGTATGAATTTTAGAATATTTGTCTTATCGCGTTGTTGTAAATGTTAAATATATATGATTCGTTATTTTTATTTTATAATTACGTTACATCGAATTGAAAAGTTCCACTTGATATACTTTTTTAAAATCGGCTCTATGAGGTATTTCGTATTTTTTTGTCATCATAATTTTGAGAGATTTTGCATTAACTTAATGAAAAATTTTCACGTTTACTTATAAGATTACGTAACTCAACATCCGACGCTTCATCTTGAGTTCTTTAGGACTAACGTAATTGCAACTGAGCTTGGCTCATCAGCATTCTCGCGTAGCTAAGCTCTCATAAACTTACTAACAGGCATGGTCTGTTACAATGTTTCTCAATGTGCGTGATATTGTTGTCTTTTCGCCCTAAGCGGTAAGCAAGAGGTGCAAAACATGTTAGAAATAAATGGAAACGTAAATAGATTGAGTTTTAGGGCAAAGTGTTGCCTTTAAACCATTTTTTTTACCCTTAGGAGAGCCACGCTGAAGCATTTGCTGACGCACAAAGTTGGGCCGGCTCGTCCGAAGTGATACCTCAGGGTCACAGAAATCAGCGTGAAACAGATGTAGTTACTGTGTTTCGCCGAGTGAGTGAGGAATTCTGAGGTCCTTGAAATTATACCATTAAAGTGGTGTAAAAAGCCGGCAACACAACGGGCGGTATGGGCGGCCATGATCTCTTACGATAGAAGAGACCCGCCTGTTCCGTTCCAGCTATACCATACAAAATGAAAACAAAATAACTATCAACGCTGGATCGTCATGATTTCCTTCTTTTTTTCCTTCTCTTTCGATCTCCACGGGGATATTGGCAAGGGAGTTGGCGATCGCTGTCAGGTTTTATAATACACGGAGGACGCTGCTGCCCGCCCTCCGGTTTGTCCCTTTGTCGCCTCTTATTTCACCCACGGAATGATTTGGGGAAGCACAATCTAAGCCGGCGCTTCCGGGCCTATAACTTTGCATATATTTGGACTGAGTTTGGATAATTAATGTTAACGTATGGTCTATGATGCGACTGCGCGTAATGTCTGCTTATTCAAATTTAGCCATTACCTTTCGACTCTCGATCAACGATCTTCGACGCTTACGTAACTTTGACCGAGTTTTGGATTGTTCATTCAATTATAATTGCTACCAAATCGCATCTAAATCATAGGCTGCTCCATAAGTACTTTGTGGTTTCTCATCGCTGTTCTTTTATGGCCGAGTTCACTAACTCGCCTTTAATATAATGTGTAACAGATATGAAAACGTTTAATTGACGTCAATTTGTATAATCTATGCTATTTTGAAACCTTTATAATTTTGTTCGTTTCCACATTGTCATATTATTTTTTCTCGTGTCTTGTTTCTAATGTAAAACATAAAAAGTAATAATTTTGCGTATTTCCTAAAATTCTAATTTTTATAAAAGCAGAGATAATGGTTTTACTCATGTTATTATGTAATATTGAATCAAAATTATATTATCATATAATATTAAAATCTAATATTAAATATTAAATAATATTAAATATTATCTACAACTGATCCTTTTTGTACTGCACACCACTATTCTGTAGAAGCAGCTTAATGCAGAGGTATTATCAAATCAATACGATTCGACCTGGGGACCTTAAAAAAAATAGCTTAACCTATTCCGTAAAGGCCGCCAATGAACCCGCGGCTCTGCAATTGATAGGGGTGTCCATGGGCACATCGATTATCCTTGGTGAGCCTCCTGCTCCTGGCCACCGTTTCTATAAAAAAATATTTAAATACACACTTAAAGTAACGTTATTTCTAGTTGTAGGTAGTCAACATATTTCGTTTGGGATTTAAGCCTATATGTTGTTAATAATAGACATATGTATAGTAATATAATATTATCAATAAAGCATTTTATACCGAAAAAAATAAACAACGATTCTTTTCAATAATGTTACAATAAGTCTCTGATTTTCGCCTAACTTCTGGAAAAGGCCTTCTCCAGCAATTTCCACTGTTGCTTGCCCTAGGTAACTCTCTTTTCCAGTTGGGATCTGCGGTACACTTTAGCTCATGTCCCCATCTAGCAGTCTGTCTACCACGGTTTCTCTTGCCAACTCCTGGATACCAATCCATTAGATGGCAAAAGAAACTGAGAGACGGGTGTATACAATTAACTAATTCGTAACTAATAAATCAGTAATAAGATTGTAAGTTATAAAGATTGTCCAATAGTCTCGTTGGAGTTACGTCATGAGTAGTAATGCTAAAGAAAATAAGTAATGCACAAGATAAAAGAATCAATATAGATCAGTGATTTGATTTTATGATTGAAAGCTCCGTACTGGCCGATTGCGAATGCAATTATTCTTAGATTTGTTCAAGAGGGCGTTCCGATGTTTCAAATATATCGAATCAATGTTGCGATTGTGAAAGCTCATCATTTGTATGAATTTAAATTATTCAATGATTGGATTCAGCAGCGTTGTGCGAAGAAAGTGATGTGTTCATTTGAAATTTTTGAAAATAACGCTAAATAATGCAGAGAGATGTTGTAAGAAATACAGAAGAACCTAACAAATAAAGAAGTCGACCATTTCTGTTTTATTAGCGAATCCCAAAGTTGCATGGAGGTATGGAAAGGGGAGGCCTATGTTTAGCAGTGGACGTCTTACGGCTAAATGATGATGAAGATGATGAAAACGGGATAAACAACAATTACTGTGTGCCTTATTTTGTAGTATCATGTTTTGAAGAGATTCGTGTATATATTATAGGAACGTGTAAATTTATTTAGAATATCCAATATACATACTGATAAAACTAATATAATAACATACTTATATTTATATAATTATAATGGTATAGCGGATAACGGAGCAGGTGGTTCTCCCGTATAGTAAGAGCAGACCGCCGACCATGAACAACCGTGCCACAGTTCGTGCAATGTGTAGCCGACTTTTAATGCCACTGAAGCAGCATTTTAAGGGCCTCCGATATCCTCATTCATTCAGCGAAACACAGTAGAAGTACCGTTTCAAGTATAGCTACCATTTCACGGTGAGTATTCTGTGAGCCTGTGGTATCATTTCGGACGAGCCACGCCAATAAGTGCATCCGCATCTGCTTCAATATGGGGCTCCCACTGGTGAAATATTTTATTTCTTTATAATGATATTTAAAATATAGTTTTGATATCTTAGAAAGTTTCTTTGTTTCAGTATTAACTGATTTATATAAACCTTGAAGGTGCTATATAACCTAAAAGTTGGGAGGTCTTGGTTGAATCTAGATACCTAATCATAAGATATCAAAAAAAGGTAACGGATCCAACTTGTAATGACTCAATAAGATTTTTTCTCAGATAGAGTCACGGTTTCTAGGTAATAAAAGTTTATCGAGTAAATCAAGAGCTCGGGCCCGTTTCGTCGGAGGCAACAATAAATCATTGTCGAAAGAATTTCACTGCTGGGTATTGTGTACTTTCCAATAAATATTTACTAATTGTAGTCTTTATAACTTTTATCTTATCTGATCTTAATGATCGGTACAATTACACGTTTTTCAAACACTGCCCCATGGCGTAGTACCACTTCTCTTTCGAATGTTACAACTCAATCCCACGACGACTTGAGAAATAGGTGTTTCCCTTTTAGATGCATAAAGCATTGTGGTGCACTGCTTTCTGCTAAAATCGTGATTATATGTTATGTCTGCATTTTATTTATGTAAAGGAGGTTTGTCATAGTATTATGTTATCCGTTACGCTTTCAATGCAGATACAGATAGAAATACGGTTACAATTTAACTGTTTCATGTTATAAGATTGATCTTATACCGTTTAAAAATGCTAAGTGGTCGGAGATTTAGTTTCCATCCACTGCCAACCATAACGAATTGCGAGCGACTTTAAACACATAAAGCAGTGGTCGGTAGTGGTAGCACGAAGAGTCGTGCCCTCAACTCGTGAGCCCTGTGATGGTGGCCATTACCTACTGATAGCAAGATATACGGCGATCAGCCTCCGCTTGTCCGAGAACAACTCAAATTAATAGCTATGGCCCGTATCTGTTTGTTAAATGACCACGTTGAATAATGTTATTGTTTCGTGACCCGCTTCGTGACAATCTGTAACGGTAGGTACTGTTTTCAGTTTTGAAATGTCGACTTTTGTCTTCCGGTTCCGGCGGGCTGCGAATTCCTTAAAGCGTTCGGTACAGAATGTAATCGAGATTATTAATGTAACCTAAGTGATTAGCATGCAGGCTCTTAAAAATGTCGTTTAAGTGGCGTACAAAGCCGGCAACACAACAAATGCGCGGAGGAGGAGGAGACCTACCTGCTCCGTTATACGCTATACCATAAAAAGCTATACCATTTATTTTTATGTAAAATTTTATGAAAATAATACTCAAAAATAACAGTCTCGATTTTACACATGAGGATACTGAATACCAATTCATATAATTTGAAAGAAGGTTTAAAATATTCTATAAATTTAGAGTGGCATTTGAGATTTTCAACGAATAACAAGAATATTTAATACCGTGTATAAAGTTAAACTTTAATTACGAAAGTCTGCAATGAAACTCGAAAATTTACATTAAATTTACTCGTTTCTCTGAGGTTATTATTGAAAGCGGTCAACGGTTTGTAAAAGCTAAACAATATTGTCTGTGTTCGTTTTTACACTTTATAGTAAATCTGTCTTAAGAATGAAAATGATAACACATGGAAAGTGACAGTGAATGACGAAAAATGTCGGTCAATTTGAATAAAATCTTCTACTTATTATAATAGAAAGGCTCTCACGGCTACGATATTATGATACATATAGCTGTGTGAATATTTTTTAAGTCATTTATACTACCTTGGCAATTGATATGCTGAAATAATATTGAATGTTCTCGTTTAGGTATCTGTTTTTAGGCTCTCATTCGCGACATGCGTTATATTATTAATCGATAATATAGTATATATTATTATTAATATATTAATAGTATATATTATTTATATTATCAAATGTATTTAAAGATAATTTTACGGTTTTTATATATAAATTTATTTGAAAATATTTAAATCATGTATGAAATTGACAAGATACACGGATATTATGATTTTAAAACCAATATAAATTTGTTTATAAACAGCGCTAAAAACTCGAAGTTACTTAATAAAGCCTCCTAAAAAATTGTGGCTTTTTTACAAGAAACGATTACTTTATCAACGATTACTTTACAATATGTATGTCTAATTAAGTTATTTAATAATAATTTCATAGTAAAACATATACATTATTAATTGACCTATTCATAGTACCTATTAACTGTTAGAATATTTATCTTGATTCTATTCTCTTGAATAGGAATAAAATAACAAAACATACCTGCTATGGTACTTGCAGTAGTAGTTTCAAAGGATGTGCGTCAGTACGGCTGTCTTCATTAAAATAGAGCCAGTTCATAAGAAATAGGGAAATTGAAACGTTTTTTCATATCCGATGGAAATCATTATCGTGGTTGTGTATTACCATATAATTCCTTTCCAATCCTTTCTGACACTTTATTTACTACATTATGTATCGATCATAATAGAATTTGCGTACAGTTTTAGCTTTTCACGAATTAATTTCATCAAACATTGTTTTCCTAAGTAAATGGGCTCCCATGTTGTTTTCTCTTTGTAAATAAAACTTCGTTTCCTTGTTCTATATTGGTAACTGATAAAAAAACTACATTGTTTACAATATAAGCTCGACGCTAAAACAAAAATTTTCAAAAAATGCGTTGTAGATCTGAATTTAATTATTTTAATATTGTTTTTATAATTAAATGTGGATTTAATTTTTTAAATCCACATTTTTCTTCAATCTTTACAGTACCACAATAATTGACAATTGCCAATTGTCATTTCACATCAAGTTAACGTTTCCTTAATCTTCAAATTTTCTTTCTTTCAAATTCACTATAATTTAAAATGCTCTCAGTGAAATGTTGATTTATCATTGACATTTATGTTTATAGCTTTAGCATTCGAGATATAAAGATAGCTGCATTCGGTAAATTTATGTCTTTTAATACTAAGGTATTATATTCCGTTAGAAACGCTATTAAAGTGTAATGACATTTTCATTATTACAATGAAAGAACTGTTAAAGGTAAAGGAAAAGCAAAGTATGGCCCTCGTCATAGTTTACAGGCAATCAATCTTCCAGATTGTTTTCCGCTATAGGAAATTATATTATCAATGATTGAACTATATAATTTTCAAAACTAGATATATTTGAAAATATTTATGTCTAAAGCGGTTTATTTTAGTCTGAATTTGATTTGAGTCTTTAATCACGCATAATTGATGTTATCTTCAGCGAGAAATTCGCCATTTTTGAATTAAAATTCATTGAGCAAAGAAAATTAAAATAAAGATGGAATATATTTAAATGTAGTTATTTGCCTGCAATTAACATGATTTCGATGAAAAGGTAAGTGCAGCTTTTAGATCCAAATGAGATGATACAAGTAATTTTAACGCTTTCTAATCTCAGATGTTTCTATTCACGGATGCTGCTCGAATCATTGCGATTTCGATCTTCAATTATATTGCACTCGCCCTCCCGGATCATATTTGCAGCCATTTAGATAATAATCGCCATTGTAATGACAAGAGTCGGCCAAAATGTGCTAGACCGCTACTCTTTTGGATTTTGTTATAATTTTGATTAATTAAATAAAACATTACTAGATCAGTTTCAGGAAAACAGTTAATTTGTGTTCACTAGAATATAACAGACATACATAGAATACAGATAATAAACTTCATTGGTAAGAAAAACATCTGCAAAACGGACCCGAAAGATCTCGGTTTTTTTATATGAAACTTTACAATGATAACTATAATTAAATATTAAAATTAAATTTACAATGGTAACAAATTTTTGATACTTCCACAAATTGAGCGTGTATCAAGCTCATCGACCTGTTTATGTATACAATTTATGAATATGCAACTTTATCAATCTTTGTACACCTCACAGCGTCCATTATTTCCTACGGTTGTTTATTGTGCTTTCAAGATTGCATCCGTTCCGTTTTCTCACACGGAATGAGAGAGAGAGACGTAGATATTAAATAGATGTGTTTAATAGTGGTGGTGGAATAAGCTCGCAAGCGGTTCGGCTCGCGGGCGAGTCGATGTTTGCATTAATCAGTGATCAATGACTCTGTTAGAGACAATTATCATTGCTTATTAGCTGTTCGAGAAAATCAACTTATGATTTATAATTTGCATCAACAGTTATCAGGAAAGTAAACTAAACCAGACCGGACATACTTGGTCTAAATAGAATAATAAAATGAGCCTTCTTAGAGCCTTGTAGCGAATTGGTTTTTTAAGCATACCATAAGCGAGAGATTTCGCGTTCGAATCCCGGTCCGGACAATTATAATTTAATTTATAATTTATTCGGTCTCTGGAAGGCTTGATAGTGGCCGGGCGAATGTTTTAAAACTGTCGAACCCATGTGAAAGTCATGCTGAAGCATATGCTAACTCACTAGTTGGGCCTGCTCGTCGGAAGTGTTACCACGGGCTCACAGAATACTCAGCATGAAACGGTAGTAGTGCTTGAAGGGTGCTGCTACGGTGTTTCGCTGAGTGAGTGAGGATATCAGAGACCCTTAAAAACGCTTAAGCGCCTTAAAAAGCAAACAACACAACTAATACACGGACAGTGGCGCGGTTGTCCATGAGCGGCGGTGTTCATTTTTATACTATAGCGGACAACGGAGTATT
>DWCF01007634.1:0-10407 GCA_018230265.1 Delias oraia
GACTGTGCATTTTATAGCGTTATAAAGAGTTGTCGTTAAATGGAGAGAAAAAAAGGTGGATGGAAGACAAGCTAAACAAACTAAAGCCAATTGATTTCGACGCTTTAGGGACTTAGTCGTTAAAACGACGGACGTCACATGGAGTTCGCACTGCAACTCCAAAATCATTCAATAATATAAGTGACAATTTTAACATCTTCCGATCAAAGGCGTAACAATTTATGTATCACGTAATAATACTATCTTTCATCCAATTATTATAAGTAGCTTTAAAAATAATCAAGATAAAATAAATCGGCATACTCGTATTCGTTGGAAACATTGAGATATATTATCTAAAAGGTCAAGATTGTATCATTTCATTGACACGGGTGTGGTTTTTTGACCAACGAATACGTATATCTATAGCATATTAATTTACAAAGCATGATGAAATAGATTATTAATTAAGTTGCGTATCTTTTCAGCTGTCCAATATTTGTACTCCAATATACTCGAAGCTCATTTACCGTCGTAAATTAAACGAAACAGGCCCAACAGCCAGAGCTAGATAGCCTTGTAAAATTTATAGCACTAACTTGCACTTTTTGCACTTCTATTTAGAATACTAACTTGAATTGCTCTTATAATTAATCTTCAAGATGATTTGTAGTACATATAATTGCATACATCTATATTGTTTTTTTTTGTACATACATGAAATAGGACATAAACGGTTTACTACATCTAAATAAAATTCAATCGTGAAAACCTTTTTATAACACTCTTCTTGGATTTATTAATAGTTTCAAATATTGCGAATAGTCTGCCTTAGTTATGTATTAACTATGTTGACCTATTCTTTTTAAAAACTAGGGTTTTTCGTATGTTATTAATAATACAGTGGGATCTTGATATCTCGAATGTCAAGATCGAAAATTCGAAATACATAGGATTTATTTGCTAAAACTTTGACTTATAAAGGTGCGGTTTATAAGAATGTTTTTCGACTTGTGGAGTATAAGTTAAACAATTCGACTTAGATTTATGGTACATATTTATTTTTATAAATTTAAATTCACTAGAAAAAACTATTTTGCTAGTCCAAGTAAGACGGCACAATATTACTGTCTCGTTTTTGAAATTCGAGTTGGAGAGTAAATATTTATATCAACGCCTCGAAGGGAAATAATTTTTTTTTCGAATTTCAATGTCTAATTCATTGGAGATACCGCGTATATAGAGGTTCAGCGGAAGAGAAGAGCACTTTTTTCGACTTAATGTGGATTTCAACTAAATGAGGCTCGAGGTATCGAGATTCCACTGTTATATTGTGTGGAATACCTACATTTAGAAACGAAATTACGTTCGGGACGACAAGCAAAGTAGAAGTCGTATATTATTTATTTTAATACATATAAAACTTGCGATCCACCAAAGGATCAATCCTGGTCTTGTCACGCTAAGCTGTGAAGCTTGAACATAGTTGAGTCGTAAAGCTCATAAGTAGATATTAATGAATACCTTTCCATACTGTGACCCTGCATCCAATATAGCCACTTTGTCCCGGCCAAGTGCTGCTCCATTCGTCCCTCTGTACTGACCCTCGGTACTCGCCGTGTGCATTTCGCCAACTCGCCCGCAGCACTGAACGTGTAAACAAATAACACTTGTTTATATGATATCTTCATAGAACCACCAGCACATATTACGAGTAAATGTATATTCAGTAGAAATAAACATTTTCAAAATTTTAGTTTTTAATGAACCTCAATTCAGATGATTGCGCAGATTTATCGTATCTTATATTTCTCTTGCAAATAATAGGAATTTGTAAATTACTAATAAGTGCTAATTTTGTTTAAATAATTAGATTTGTATTGATAAAAGAGCCGAATACATAATAATTTATAATATATATAATAGAATTCTATCCGTCATTTTAATACTTATTAATAGTCAATATATATCATTTTGCCTATGAATAGTAAGAGCTTCCCAAGAAATACCCTATAAAGATTATGTGGAACTTTGAAATATTTGGAACAAAGAGCCAATATATAAAGTATAGAAGTTAAAAGTATCAAATAAGATGTGAAGTTCATTGAGTATATTAACAAACACCAAGTACACAAGGTACTGAATAAAATGAAACTGAATAAATATGAATGGTACCTTACTGAAGAGTTTTTTAAATCCAAACATAACACACAAGTATTAAAAAAATCATTTTCACACATTCAAGTCTTTGTTAACAAAATAATAATCATAATGTTTATTTTGCTTCAAACAGTACTGTGCACATTTGTGTCGACACTGTAAGTGGTTATTTTTAGACCATCCCACATGATTCGAGTAAATCTATAAACATAATCCACAATGACATAGCATACTTTAGAAGTCTTCTCTTATATATTGTTTTATATCTACATATTATAGATTATGTATATTATTAACATAATCATTTGTGTTACTCCACTTCTTGTTTTATATTTAACTAACATCTGCATTGAATTATTTTGGTTAAGGTAATAAAGAAATGTTTTAAAATTTTAATATTTTTTAAAAATTAATTCGTACCAATAATTTCAACTTTCAGACTTCTTTTATTTGGTGCAAATTAAATGTGATTTTTTTAGGTTATATTTTTTAAACTTCATTAATAATTTAAGAAATACTATGTTATCAGTTAATTTTCACATAAAAGGTGAAATCATGACAGTAAGTATGAAAGTGAATAGTATGAGAAATAACAAATACTTTATAAGATTGGAATCAAATAACATTGAAAATAAAAATCTTCATATATAGATAGTTTTTAAGTAACAGATACAAGAATTTGCCTATAATTAAACTATAGGAAACTAATTGAAATAGAATTTGAAGTTACTTAGATTTTAATTACTTATGTATGTCATTTTATATGTAAGTCATAATATCAAAAGCTAAGAATTGTTTAAATCATACTTTATTTATATATTCTATTTTAGAATTAAAAACAATATAAATTTATATTAAATAAACGAGAAGTGCAACACTTAAACAATGGAATATGATTCTAACTAACCTTTCTAAACAAACAAAACATATTTTATTCACATTTGAGAGTACTAACATATTTTCATCTAATCCTGAAAAATGTTATGATGAACATCAATTGATAACAGAAAATGATAACATTAAGATAATTTTCAACAACTCCAAAAGAGAAGTCAGTCTAAATTGCAAGTTGAAAGACACTTGACATTGTGCTGGACAAGAAACAAAGTTAGTAACACTGATTTTGTAATCGTTTCATGCTAATCAAAACACCTTAGCATGATTACGTAGTTGTCTTTTATTAAAATGAAAACAAAACTATCAAATATACTGAAATTAATAAGAAATTACAAGTAAAACCGGGCTTTGACATTACCAACATTTTGTGTCAATATTTAAAATCTATTTTGAGGCCATGTAAGACAATGTCCATCGACGGCTTTATATTATTAGTATATTATGATCTCACCTACTAAAAGTATTCAATATTTCAGGAATATATAATCATGGAAAACACGAATAAATGTGGTTCTCCATTCAGCACTACGAATACAAAATTATAGTACTAAAATGAACTTCAGATGGCGCCAGTTTTTTTGTAATAGTTAATTGTCAATGTACTATGTTCATTTTAGGCCGTTCAGTAATGTTGATTTATTTAAATCCATTATAAAAAAATGAACATCCAGACTATAGAAACAATTAAAATAAGATAAAAAAAGTCATTTTACTTATTTTATAAGCTTTTAAATTATTTGGGTATTAGTTATACTTGTTTGAACACATAATATATATTTTGTTCATTACCTTTCATCATCATTGGAAAATAGTCTATGGCTTGAGTGACTTGTAAATAATTTGACATTTTGTATTAGTCGAATAAGTCTAATATTATAATTCATTGTAGTCCAATCACAATTATTTCAATACTTTTAACAAATACTAAAAAATATATAAAAGTATTTTATTCAATAAATTAAGAAAGCTGTTTTATTTTTTGTATAGTCAGAATGCCTGACCATTTAGGTGGTGATATGCGAAAAATCAAAGATGGGAAAGAAGAACCAGAAAAAGAAATAAAATGTAAGCTTTTTTTCAATTTGTAAACTGATGTTACTTTAAACTGTAATAAACTTCTAATATTTTCTTTCAGCTCTCGATGAAGGTGATATTGCATTATTAAAGTCCTATGTAAGTTAAACAATTAACCTGTTATATTAGACCTATATTATATATAACATTAGGCCTATTGTAACTTTCGATAGTTTATGTGTCACTATTTTCTCTAGGGACAAGGCCAGTACACAAAAATTATCAAAGAGGTAGAGGATGGTATTCAAACTGTGATGAAAAGGGTAAATGAACTGACTGGTATCAAAGAGTCCGATACAGGTTTGGCTCCTCCAGCTTTATGGGACTTGGCTGCAGACAAACAGACTTTACAAAATGAGCAACCTTTACAGGTATAACATTTCATATTATAAATCTACATATGCCAGTTTGACAGTTCAACAATTAATCTAAAAATGGACACACAGTATTATTACTGTAATAAACCAGAATGATTATCATATATGATAATATTTTCTTTGTTTGTTTACTTTATCTTTAACATTTAGATTTAATATATAACAATGAAAAACTCATTCTAGGTGGCAAGATGTACAAAAATTATCAATGCTGACTCAAATGATCCCAAATACATAATTAATGTAAAGCAATTTGCCAAATTTGTTGTTGATCTAGCAGATTCTGTAGCCCCAACTGATATTGAAGAAGGAATGAGAGTTGGGTGAGTCGAATTTTTTATATGAAGAGAATATAAAAAGAAGTCTTATTAAATATTACTGATATCTAACTATTATAATAGACATCAAAGCATTCTATTTTTGTAAAAATTTAAAGTACAAACTTTTATATTGCTTATTAGTTTAGGTAGATTGGTATCAAAATATGGAGTACAGATGAAAACTGTTTTAGTATACAGATTTTCCTTTATTCTCCTAAATTATATTGTTCACACTTTCAGCTTAATATATTATGATTAATATTAGAGTTATTTTATGAACAACATTAAATAAAGCTTTAATAATGCTAAAGCTATATGCTAATGCTATTTATATAGACACTAATTCTCTGTAAAAATATAATTAATGAAAAGTGAAGTAGTGTTAGTAAAATGCCAAAAATTGCTATTTTTATTTTTTCTTAATTGCAATAATATTATACTAATTATTGTATTATACTTGTATATTACATATCACATATTACTTGTATATTTTACACAGTGTGGATAGGAATAAATACCAAATCCATATTCCATTGCCACCAAAGATAGACCCAACAGTGACTATGATGCAGGTTGAAGAGAAACCAGATGTTACCTACAGTGATGTTGGGGGTTGTAAGGAACAAATTGAGAAACTACGTGAAGTTGTTGAAACCCCATTGTTACATGCAAGTTTTTTCTTAGTTTACTTAGTCTTAGAGTATTTTACTTAATCAATTAACTTTTAATTCTTTAAAAGATAAAGAAAATATCGTTATTTAGAAAGAACAAAGATTATGGATATGTAGATGATGTTTTATTAAATTTTTGAATACACAGAAACTTAGGTTATATTAAATTTAATAAATATGTCTTTAACAGCCAGAAAAGTTTGTTAAGCTGGGTATTGAGCCACCAAAGGGTGTGTTACTATTTGGTCCCCCTGGTACTGGCAAGACACTGTGCGCTCGAGCTGTCGCCAACCGCACTGATGCTTGCTTCATCAGAGTCATAGGTGAGCCTTTTTGTTAGAGAATGTAATATAATGATTTAATCTGTGTAAATTATACACATATAAAGTAGACAAACATTGGAATGTTGCTAAATTCATAAAAAATAAATTCAAATTAAAGCAATTATTTTAAAAATCTTATTAATTGAAACTTTCTATTTTGATGGAGAGTAAAGAAAGAGTACTGTACATAAGCTCAGTCAGTGTTCTGATACAATTCTCCAAAATTAAATCATGTTGAACAACTTTGTGGGTTAAGTTTACCCTCAGAGCTACACAGTATGAAACATGTTTTGAAATATTATATGATAAATGCTAAATTTCATGAATAAAAAACACACTTTATGGTTAGCAAGTCTTAAATTAGTGATTGAACAAAGCTTATTTCATCATATGCATAATATTTACATAGGATCTGAATTGGTTCAAAAATACGTCGGTGAAGGCGCTCGTATGGTGAGAGAATTATTTGAGATGGCCCGCAGTAAGAAAGCCTGTCTTATCTTCTTTGATGAAATTGATGCAATTGGTGGTGCTCGGTAAGTTGCTTTAAAAAGTCGATCTGTAGCCCTCTGTGCAGAGTTTGCTTGGATGCGGACGAGACAGCCAACCACATCCTACTAGAATGCTCTGGGATGGCAGAATACAAGGCATAGCACCTCGGGATACCGGGGTCATTGCAGGAGGTAGCCAGCAAACGTGAAGAACCTGCTGAGCTTCCTGCAGGAACTAGGTTGGCATGAATGATGCCGCCGGTTCTCTCACGCAAAATAGGCGCAATAATGTCATCGAGTTGCGAAAACCAGCATTTCTTACAATTACAAAAGTCAATCTGTTCACAAACTGTTTATTTGAAAATGTTTTCAATGCCAATTCATATTCAGTCATAGATTAAGTATTGGAGTACATTTGTTCGTGTTAACATATAAAGTAGTTTTGATTTTGTTTCATATCTTCAATTTTACTTTTTCTTTATCTTTATCAGATGAACATATGTAAAGAGATCTATAACCGAATAATATGTATGAAAATACATTTTGAAGTTATTACAAATCGTATAATTTTCCAATTTGTTAATTTAGGTTTGATGATGGAGCTGGCGGTGACAACGAAGTTCAGAGGACTATGTTGGAACTAATTAACCAGCTCGATGGTTTTGACCCGCGTGGTAACATCAAGGTATATATAAAATTATATAAAACTACGTCATTTATCAATCTTTATTTATTTTAAACAAAAAAATTGCCTAGTTAAATATTATTTTATGATGTATAAAAAGTTTTTCCTTTTTATAGGTTCTCATGGCAACAAACCGCCCAGACACTCTAGATCCGGCGTTGATGCGTCCAGGTCGTTTGGACCGAAAAGTTGAATTTGGCCTACCAGACCTAGAAGGCAGAGCACACATTTTTCGGATCCACGCACGGTCTATGAGCGTTGAAAGAGATATCCGGTTTGATCTATTGGCTCGGCTCTGTCCCAACTCAACGGGCGCTGAAATTAGGTAAATCATATTTTTAATCGCAGACGGCACGTTATTTCAAAAGTCTGCAGTGTGGCCAATATGATTTTTTTAAAAAACACAATTGTTAACGATATCTCTTCTCTAGTATTAATATTATTTCAGGTCGGTATGCACCGAAGCGGGCATGTTTGCAATTCGCGCGCGTCGTAAAGTCGCCACTGAAAAAGATTTTCTAGAAGCTGTTAATAAGGTCATTAAGAGCTACGCTAAGTTCTCGGCGACACCGCGCTACATGACCTATAATTAAATCCATAAAATAAAATGTTTCAATGTATCTCTGGTTTTAATTTTAACATTTTATATTTCTTGATAATTAACTTCACTCGTGGAAGAGCCATGCAGAACCATGAGTACTCACTATTTGGGCTAGCTCGTCCAAAATGATACACTGGGGTCAGAATACTCAGCGTGAAATGGTAGTTGTACTTGAAACAGTGTTTCGCTGAGTGAGTGAGGATAACGAGAGGTCCTTAAAACGGCCGCTGAAGTGGCGTAAAAAGCTGGCAACACAATCCATGCGCGAACCCAAGACCAAGATCCACCTGCTCCGTTATCCACTATTCCATAAAATATGTACCTCCTCTATGTGTAATGGCAAATATATAAATTTCAATAAAATTTTATATATTAGGTATGATCATTATCTACGAAAACATATTTTCCCACCTTCATTCGCGAGGTAGTTGTAGAATATCTGCCAGTTCCGATTCCACCCTTTTTAAAGTTTTATAAATATATCTAATTATTACTCGAAACTACATATATTCCGAAAACTTAAAGCTACCAAATATAGTAGGTACCTATTTCAGATGTGCAAATATTTTTTTGTAGTCAAAAAAATTGATTAACGAGGGTAATTCAAAATAAAATTACCTACTTATTAGTCTCCAATCTGTGGAGTAAAAATACCATCTAATATATTAAGTGCTATTGTTATTGAGTTCAATTATATTGTGAAGTGTTTGCAATTATTATGTCGCTTACGGTTTGTATTTAATAGTAATAAGAGACAAATTATAGTTTTTTATAAGAAAACTCTGAAATACTCTAGTGATCAATTAAATGCTAGATTATTTTTAAAACTTAACAAATTTTGAAATAATACAAATTAGCAGCTACTTATACCTTATCATTTTAATTGGTCTTGGTTATAGAAAGAAGTGGATGTATTGGAATTGTGTGCACTATTACAGTGCTTAGGATTCAACGTGAAATCTTTAGGGGTTACCGACGAGAATGCTAGTTCAGACAATGCTACACGTACCATAAGAATTACCTGCCAGGTTCGTTGTTCCATAATATTAATATCACCAAAGAAACCTGGGATGAACATCAGTTGTTTGAATCATATTTTCGTTGGTTGCAGAATCCAGTCTTTGTTTTTCGAGTATCTTATTGTAAATACTTAAAATTACCTATTTGTCTAAATCTATTTCTTTCAGTCTTCGCGACTGGAAGTTAAATTAGAATCTGTTGAATCGGCATGTTCCTGTCCACCAAATGCAAAAAACAACAATAGTGGCATTTGGCAGGTCTCTGGAGTCACAGGAGGCAAACACCAAATGACGGTAAATGTACCTACAATTTTTTAATGTCATATATAACGACCTGTGTTACCTAAGTTTAATTTTCTTCAACGATTTCATTTATGATATCTATGAATATAGGGAGTTGATGCCTTCATATCTTCGTTACAGGAAAGTGGTTGTGAGCTTATTGGTTCTATGCCCAAAATATATCAAGAAAAAATAAAAATAGAACTGCAAAACATTATACAATGCATAAAAAAATATAAATCAGATGAAAAATCTATCGAAACCAACAGATCAGCCAGTGCTTTAGAACTAAGCGCGTCTGAGACGAGGTAGTTTATTTTAGCTGCAAGTACGCAATTTTATTGAAGAGTAAAGGATAATTTTAACCTTTTTTATATATATGAATGTCCCCAAATCGTATTGGTTTGGAAATACCGCTGCTGGCGTGCGCGGCACGTCCTCTCTGTGGAATGCCTTAAAAAACGCTTCACCCTGGTATAAAATATCAAATTAGTTAATTGTTTCCATAAAAAATTGCTTAGCGAATAATATGTTCGCCTCATCATCGTGACGGAATCATATTTTTTTATAAATAGGTAGTACATTACATTAAAATTTTATTACAGCCTACTAACACAAAATAATGCACTTTTCAGGATAAAACTTAAGGAAGACACTCCAACACGCTACCGATCTTTAGACACTTTGCTCACCTCCGATGATGTAGCAACGCAGTGTTTAAATAAAGAGGTAGATAGATATTTTGATACAAATTTATTTAAAATGTTAGATTATTTGTCTTATTATAATTACCGGTAATGGATTACGTTGCTCTTGGTTTCATTATTTCACATTAAATTCACGTACAAAATTATTTTTAAAAAATTAACATTATAAACGAATTAAAATCAGAGAATACCAGTATCTATATAATATATCTACGTTTCGAATTCATATTTGCAACTGATACTTTATAAGTTAATTTAATGAAAATTATTTCACGTTTGCGAATCCTAATCTCAATATAATTTTAGTTTAAATTTGATTATTTTTTTAGATTGTAGGGACCTTGAAAAGACAAAGCACTTATACGCTGAACTCAACGCCCGAAAATAAAACATCAAGGTCAGTGTAAGGTCCAGTCAAATCATTTTCAATTTTCCGTTAATGTCCTTATTCATTACAAACTAGCATTCACGGTACATCCAAAATTAAAGTTTCTCATACCAAACTTTAGATAAAATGTATGAAATTTTAAGTACATAATAGGTAGGGGCAAAAGTATTTTCGTGTTTTGAATATATTATTAGTAATCAAATCTCTTTGGCTGTACTGAATGTTACTGGGTGGGTTAATACCATTAAATGTTGACATTCTGAAGATGCAAAACAAAGAAAATAAAACTAGTTCTCGCCGTTTTTCAAGAAAGCAAAATGGACGTATGTGACGAAGAAATTCGGTGCATTTTAAATTTTTATTACAAAAAATGTAAAAATGCGACGAACGCCGCGAATAAAATTTGTGCGGCTTATGGACCTAATGCAGTTTC
>DWCF01007635.1:0-10404 GCA_018230265.1 Delias oraia
CGCATAAAACAGATTCTTGGGCCTATGTAACATGTCTTTTTTGTCAAATCAATGCAATTAAAATACTGACTCTAAAAGAATACGCCTATATTGTAAAGATAGCACATAATACTTGTTCAATGCGAGGTGGTCCAGTCACTCTCGTGCTATGTCAGCACTCTGCGCTACATCATCATTGCTTGTTATTACATATTTTTTTGTATAATTTTGTCATTTGTCACTTTCATAACTTCAAATCATTTATGCTTACACGCTTACCATCTAAGTCCCGTGTCTATCTTGTGCAGTGCTACTAAAGTAATACTTAGCAGAGGCCATTAACGCTTTAGCACGAATGAAATATGTCAGCATAAGTGAGCTTACGCAACCGGCTGCTTTATTAAGAGAAGAATCCGTCAGAGCAGAGCGAACCTGTTTCTAAAATATATCTATCCCGCTCTCCCTATCTATCGGTTGAGGGTGTCCATGGGCGACGGATCGAATAGCCCACGCACCCTAATTCTGGCCAATTGAAGAAAAGAGTCGTGGAGTGTCGTGTTGCTTTTAACTTCTTACTGGTCGTAGTTCTCTGTGAGGGATGATATTCAACGTATTTTCAATTACCTCTCGCAAAGTATTGCTAAGTCATCATCTCGTTTTATTATACATAATTTGCTTATTTTCTCTTGATATGGCTCTGGCATTCCGCTCGTCATTTCTTTCCATGGATTTTCCATGGATTCCGTCTGAAGGTGTCTAAGTAGAAAGTACTCATCTTACTAATTCGTTTAGAGCGTGGGACACCTTGCTGAAATATATTCTGACGGGCCAAATGAGCTTAAATTATAGTGCTTAAGGTGTAAGACGTCGGCAGCGTGACCGTGGCGTGGATAGCGGCGTTGCATATGGGTGGCGGTGCCAGCTGTATAATAAAGACATGCGTTTCAGATTCAGTGGTTTGTAGAGAAGTGAGCAGCTCTGCCCAGCTTAAGCAGCATTTGGGTTATCGCGTAGCTATTCATTTACATTTATAAATGCGTGAAGGCCTCTCGTTTATCGTAATGACCGCGCAAACGGCGAAGGTATTAGCAGAGTCGGGCAGCACGGCGCGAGTCGAGAGGAGGCCGCGCGCCCGTTAACCCTTTAAGCGGCTTTACGAGCCCGTTTCGGACAAAACGTCTATTTCAAATAATACCTTCAATCCGCTGCTTTTATCTCCACAACAATAACCTTAGCAAGGAGCGAGTTGTCGTTGGCAGCGCTCACCTTCTTATTCTCTCTTCTTTAGAATCGAGCTTTCAACAGATCGAGTCCTGGCTTTTGGTACGCGTGCTTTGTTGGTGCTGCTCTTAAAATTGTATGATTTGAAGTGACTCTGTGTTTAACTGAGAGAAATTTGAATTTCTTCTTTTAGAATACTTGCTTATGCTAGATTGTTTTGAAAATGATGCAAATTGAACACTTCCCGTGAACGCTCCGCTCCGGCAAGCAATGAGGCGAATAGTGGGGACTAATGAAAAGCAGCGGAATCTCTTGCGAGGCGAGTGGAACGTCTCCCTCTCGTCGACGGTGGGCTTCCGTTCCGTATTTCACTCGATTTGCGAGTAATTTGCCGTTTCAAACATTTAGCAATTCGCATTGCTTCAAATAATTTAATTATTTTGCTGATTTGTCGCAAGCGAATCGTCGCTGTTGACTATCTGAGGAGGTTTCTGAGCAGCCTGGACCACTTCAGACTGTTGAAAGAAAGAATGGGAAAGATTTCTTCCCTTGACTAGTTTACTATTTAATAAAATGATTAACAATAAAAGATTACTGTGAAATCTGTAAATGACTAGACCACATTCCCTTAAATCGGTTCATGAACGACGAGATAGTAGTTAGTAAGAATCTCATTTTCTATATTCTTTGAAGATGACAAGGACTACGCTGGGCTGTAGGCCCAAGTGGCGGGCGCCGGCTGTCATCGCTCCCATGCAACATATTCAGCCAGCGAGCAGCGAGCAAAGGAATAAATATTAAGAGTCAAAACTGGAAACGCGATGATTGTAAGCATTAAAATAAATAAATATTTATGAAATTTTCCTGAGCAGGAACCGCCCAATCTCATATTCCCTCGAGTTTGGTTAATTTTATCTTGTAAGACGTAGTTAATGGACGGAGAAATAACCTTTTCTAATACTTATCTCTATTAACCTTAAAAACCCAACTTAACCATAAAAATTAACAAAATTTCAAGCGTCTTAGAAACTGATAAGGCTTCGAGAAAAATATTGCAAAATATTTTGAAATTAAAAAGTTTCGAATTCGCCAATCCTCTAGCGAATCGCCGACAGGTCAGCTATTGTTGAAATGTAACAAGTTCCTGTTGTTGAAGTTTTGCGATTTTTGACAGCTTTATTAGAATCACGCGGAGAAAACGCCGTGACAGTTGTTAATACCCAATGTCAATGTTGGCCGGCGAGATTGATCGTTGTTTTTACTTATAATTCGACAAATAATTCCGAAATTACTAAATATTGTTTTGACAGATTGACTTGGATTTAAATGCGCGTGCCGTATTTTGTAGAAATAGGCAAACTTTTTTAAATCTCCTTCAACAAAAGCAAAAAGCAAGTTTTAAATTATTTCTTTTGGTAATATCCGTTTCGGAAATGCAGTGCATATGCATGAAAGCTGCTAAAAAGCTAGGAATCATTTATATCTTTCTATGGGTATAGTCATTAATTTGGATGTTTTTAGAAAGAAATGAGTGGGATATGTGCGTATGCGAACTGATGGAATCGGATCACAAGGGCGCTTGAGTGTCTACAAGTTGCCGGACGACGCTTGTTGGCAATAGGACGTTCGTTGCTGAGCCACGATGTCTCAAGCAGACAGACACAGGTCGTAAACAATTCCTTTGCTGACAGAGAAATATTATAGATAATGTGATTATTCTATTTCCATCCTGGTGTGTCCGGAGGGATCGAGATCCCACGTGTTACATTTTCTTGAAGGCTTTGAACTTCACTTGGGGTAAAATTTCATTTTAATAATTAATGAAATGGATTTGCATATTTCACAGGCTGCTCTTTTATTATTCTCCGAAGCCTAAATGGCGTGATCACATCTCAGTTCTGTCTTTTTCATTAACACAACGGAAGATGCTATTTGTTATTTATAATATTATGTGAACAAGGTGAAAACGATTTGTTTGTACCTTTGAACGAACAGATTGAGACGACACAAAAGGTCGCCGGGGAAAGGCTTCGATAAATTTGGCACTCCGGAGTTATTAATATTCACAAGTATCTGACCTCGCCTCAAATAAAAATCAATAACGCCTAATAAGATCCGAAGAGGGACGCTGAATAGGTTTTAATCGCGCGATTGGCGTGCTTGAGCTTGACAGCTTCAGTGAGTGTCGAAGCGCGTCTCTCGAGAGACGCGGATGCTTTGGGGTCGGCTGGAAGGTCGGCTCTGGCTCTGGCTGTTTAACCTTTAAGGAAAAAAGAGTTAATACTAACCAGATTTTCAACTACATCTTTATTCATAATCAAACGCTCATGAGCTTAAGTCATAGGCTCTGTACCGGTTAGCTTTTTCCGACCATACCTATACACTTATGCCTATTCTCAGTGGCTTAGGAGGTATTCGATATTATGTGGTTAAGTGGTGGTAGTTAAAACGAAATGAAAGCACAACTCTCGAGACACGTTACCGAGACCGTTTACTTATGATGTTGAAGAAGGACTGATATTTTAGCGGTGAACATGTGTAGTGGGCACACACTGATCAAAAATTTTATTTCATTTTTATTCTGCCTATTTTTTATACAGCCACAGCTAGTCCACGGGTGTGTTTCTAGCTTATAAATACTTCCTTAAGTGTATATAAGCTGTATCTAGTGTGAAGTTGAATGCAGAATAAGTTAGCCGCTCAGGTTGGCCCCGGCGGAAACCTAGTACCTATTGCAATGGAAATTCTTCGCGTTGGGAAGGAGAATTGATCACATCTATTATGCTTCAACAAGATCGCAACAGGTGGGCGTCTTTGGGGGAGGCCTATGTCCAGCAGTGGTCTTGAATAGGCTGATGATGATGATGCTTATGCATCAATCACTCCCGCGGCCGCTCATAAGAAAACCGTTTAAGTTTTAGCGATATTTCCTTGTATCCCTCGTTCGCACAAAAGGGATGTAATGTGATTTATGGGTTCCCGGCAAAGTATTGTTTCGACATCATTCGGACATTCAAATAAGCCTGTGTTGCTACTTTATTGAGAGGTTGTATAAAGTCCGGCCGACAGTTTTCCCTTTCTTCCTTATGAAATACAAATATTTTTCCCTCAAAAGAATATAGGAATACATTAGCTTCACGCTACGCACTCCAATTTGATCGTTGAATAAAAATCTGTCTTCATACAAATGATTCACTGACTCCCTTTTTGTGGTCTTTTAAATGATCAGGCTCTCTGCAACCTTGTAAAATTCTTTCCCATTCGAGGATCGGCACATACAAAATAATACTAAATAAGTAATTTTTTTTATAGTTTATAAAGTTGCACGAAAAGCTGCCGCCACACCGACAGCAACTCAGGCACAGCCGCGTGGCGCTTCTGCGGGTAGCTTCTCAACTGAAAAGTAAACGTTAAAACTATGAAATAAATATTTACTGCCCGCGTAAGAGAGACATCCCGATATTTGATTCGGAGGCTTGTTTGGCGAAACCTTAACGGCGAGCTCCAACTTCGCTAAACGATTGCTGCCTGCACGTCTATTCTGTGATCCAAACAATGAATGTGAAAAACTCTTCCCGAACATTGATTCTTGATTCATTGCGGTAATCTTCAACAATTTGCTGTCGCATTTAACTAACAATTGTTAGAGAAGAATTCAACGCTAAATCATGTTTGATGGCTGCATTTATGTCACAACTTTAAAACACTGGTTATAAATTAGGGCTAGCGAGTTTCTAGGATACCTCAATTTTGGCTCTATATAATCTTCCGAAAAGCCTCTCAACGCAATTCCACTGAAAAGAGATAGGCGAGCAAAGTGGTTCTCAGCACATATTGTAGGGATACGCAATTGTTTGTGAGTGATAAATTGATCCGGGCTCGAGGTGCGACGCGACGTGCACCGTGCAATTGAAACTGCTCTCGCCGAGCGACGCGGCCGGAAGCGGGGCAATGCCCGACACGGGGCTTCTTTCGAGTCGGAAATGTCATCATATCAGCGGAAGCAAAGGATATTGTGGCCATGTTTTATTCAGGATGAATGAATAGAAACGAATTACCTAAATCGAAACTACAGATGCAACGCGAAGACCTCCAATAGGAGACTGCAAATATGTGTTTAGAGCGATGGAACCGATCCATCCTCATGTTCAGCCCACCTCGTTTTCGAGCGGTGCGTATTTGCTTAGGGCCTCTTACCCTTAGCAACACACCGCCGCTGTGCAAAGAGGCTCGGCACACATTGGAATAAGAATAGTGGATATCTCCGAGACGCGGGATCTTCGACATGTGACGAGCCGCTTCTCGCCTTACATTACCAAGATTGCAACTTCATTTCTATCGTACGTCATATAAAACTCAAATATGTGTACCTTTTTCACGACGGCCTTTCTTCAGCTTTCGTTAGCCGTCACTCTTGGCTCTCCGTGGAGCCCCGGTGTAGTCTACGAACCTGACCATGTAAGTACTATGGATGTTCTTGGATGTACTTGTAATAATACATTTAAGTAAAGCTCCACCTAATCTCAATAATTTTCACATCGATCTCCTACATGAAAAAGACGCAGCTTCCCGTCAAAGAATGATGGAACGCCCGCTCGAAGCGAAGCCCTGCTACAGCTATAGTTACCTTGATGAAGACTTGAATGATTAAGTTGATATTCTTTAAAATGATCAGTCAAAGTGACGTCTTGTCAAATTTCAGCTTAATTTTGTTAAATCGGTGACTACGATTTAGGTTCATATAATATGTAGAAGACTATTAAATTCCAGTTATTTATAAAGACTGTGGACATCTGTGAAACTAATAAGCAATAAAGACCAGCCGATTCGTAGGAAGGAAGTCGTCGCGTGCGAGTGGCTGCCACACATCGCAAACGATTCATTTTCATGCAAATAACGCGGTCGTAATCAGTGTTTATTGATGCCCGTCTCAAATATGGTAATAGTATGTCCAATGTGTGGGGTCGGCTTCGATTCACGAAAATCATATTTCATGTCGGCAATTAGTATAGGACCGCTCGTCGGGAGGCCTCGCCGCTCCCTCGCGCTCGAGGCCCGCTCGCAATCTGACGATTCTTATTCCCCTCTTCACAAGAGAATCAAGGACACTGAATTATAGGTCAGCCTTTTTACTTGTGGTTAATATCTCGGCCGTTTAGGCTTGCCTTTGCTATCATTGTTCTCCTTCTGCTTAACTGCTAATAAAATTATAGAATTAGCTAATCCATTCAACGCAACATTTTTTAAATACTTATAATCATACAAGAGTATCTCCGGTTAGATATTTGTATAAATTTCATTAAAAAATTACTAAACGAAGTACAAGAACTATCATCAAATACTTCTTATGTTAAGAATAAGGTAAAGATCGGTCGTAGGAACTTCGAAGTTGAACAGTTCTTGATCGACACTGTCGCTTGGGGTTTACAAGTTAATGGCTCCAGTTAAATTAAACTTAAGTAAGAAATCGTAATATATACAAAGCTCAAAAAATAAACTCGACTAAATTTCTTAAGTGTTCGTTTCAAATATGGGTGTGATCGTGAACAGCCTCTTCTTATGACGTCACTAAGTAGGTACCTATGCATCTTGTTCCACGTGAAATACACGCAAATCTTTGACATTGCTCCCTAGCCAATAAAGCCCCTGTGGCCTTTGCTGTGTCGCGAGGCAAAGCAACGAAAGTACACCCTAATAGTGGACTCGGTTTTTGGTATGACATATGGAAGCTGGGCAGCGCCACGCGCCACCTCTTGAAGCGAGTTAATGACAGGGCCAAGCGGACCTCCGCCCGCACGCGTTTGAATATCAAAGACTGCCATTACCATATCTTGATTGCTCCGCAGCGCAGGCCTGTGGCTGCCATTTACATACGGCACTCTGCGACTCGATTGATATTTGCAAAAGAGGATTTCAGCTGACTCAACGACTTATCTCCATGTCAAAACTCAATTATGTATCTAAGAGCCTGGTTGCCCGCGGCCTTTTAAACGTCTGTGACACCTTGGGTACCGGGTTTGATATCCCGTTTTCAATACAATTTATAAATTGTATTCAGTCACAGAAAAAGCTTGTTAATGGCTGGCCGAATGACTTATTTTACCTGTGAGAGAGAGCCACTCCAAAGCTAATTTTGACGCACAAATTTGTCCTCGTCCGAAATGATATTACGGGCTTACAGAACACCAGGGTGAAACATTAGTGCGTGTATTATGTATAGTGCTTCGACGAGTGAGTGAGGACACCAGAGGCCTACAACGGCGGTGATCCTTGACTACCAGCCTGCCTATCCCGTGGTTTCCTATAGAACATGAAAATAATATACCGAAAATTGAGTTTGAATAAGATATTTCAGCTTGACGACTAAACGAAGTGAATAATCGTAAAAAGCTTTGGATTGTTCCAATTCGGCAATTGCCTCGCTAATGTATATTTGACTGACAATGTACCTATTTGATTTGTGTATTATGAAATTGGCGCTGAAAGGCACCTTGCAAAAAGCTCACTCAAGTAATTCTTTGACAGATCAAGCGCCTCGGATTCCTCAAAATCCAATTCAATATTAATGTGCAAATCGAATGGTACACGTACCTATCTGTTTCCGCGTTCCAAATTTAAATCTGAGAGATTTGAAGACAACTACACACATGATTCTTTCCTCTTTTGGCTAGTTTTAGTCCGAATGTGGTAGTGCTCATAATGTTACCGCAGGCAATATCGAGAGAATAGCGGCAGCAATCGTGTCTGGTGAGACAGGCCAGACCAAGCAGGAAATGACTCAACATTTGTCCAATTATACGTTTGCTCAACAGCTTCATCAACACACGCCGCAGTGAGTTCATCTAGTTGAGTTCGACTATTGTGTTGTTCCGTGTTAGTGAAACAAATTAAGCTTTCCTTCCTGTTTCAGTGTCGATCGCCGATCTGTGGCGAGGCGAGCGACGCGCGTATCTCGTTCATTGTTCGCACATTTCTTTTGTATACAACTTTTATAAAAAACACTCTCGCAATAGTGCCCGCGACTGGCAGCGGAGTCCCGCATTATCCCGCTCTGCTTGTTCAAAAGAGGATTCCTAACAGATCAATTATTTTTTAATTAATTCACGCCTCACAGTTCTTTTTAATTAATCTTAATGAGTCTTTTCATTGAACGAATAAAAGGGTGCGTTTTCGAGCCACAACCGCTCGTAATAAACATTCAACAATTCATTATTCTAGTGGTGAGTGCGGTGAGGTGCGATCGAGTTATAGACTTTTTTTGAAAACCTGCTTTTCCATGTGATTATCTTATTTGCTGACGATTTTTTCGTTAGTTTGTCGTGCCACTAACTGTACAAGAATAGATAGATTTAGGTTTAAGTAAGCTGCTAGCTTAGAGTTAGAGTTTTGAAATGTGTCTCTAGTTCTCTTTTATATAATTATTAATTTACCTTTCAGAGTCAGTGTTAAAGTGAGTAAAAACGGGCCAGTCAGATATTAGGCGCGCCGGGCCAGTGATGCTCATCATTTTATTTACGTTTGGGATTTGTCCAATACATAATATAATAGACTTAATAGAACAAAGTATGCCGCCATGACAATTATAATTGGCTTGAATCGCCCGCACTCGATGCTCTTCACTTTGCGGGCAGTTGCTGCTTCTCGTGTGCTAATCTTAAAGGTCATTAGTTTGAATAGATGGAAATTGTTTACTTGAAACGGGTGACACGCGAGTAAACAAAAGAGAAAACCCATTAATTTGGCTGAAATGCCGTTCCCCGTTCCAATGCGCCGAAAGCCCGATCAATCAGCAACACCTAGGGACGACAAGCGCCGTCGAAACAATTTATATGATGCAGCCAAGTGCACGCGTCGGTGGCTGGCCCGGCGCCAGCAACCGGGCAGTCGGCGGCCTCCACGGCGGTGCCTTTACAGCGTCGAGGCTTCCAAATATTCAAACCTGTCTGAAAATTACTTTTCCATTTGTAACATTACAACGGACACTTGTCTTTTTATTGCTTTCGCCGACAACAGCGCTTCTCGTGCTCGGTTGGCTGGCCAGCTGTCTACGCGCTGCTTAATCCGTTCGCTAACTCGGCAAATTGCATAGCCGCAGCCTCACCCTTCCTCCGACCGCCCCCAACGCAGGCTAGGTGGTTAAGCCCCGAGCACTGGACATGCCGCAGCTACCCAAGAAGTGGGTAGGCGATTTATCAAAATGGCGCAGCTACACATTAAGCAGGTAGACGTTAATTGTGCGGAAAGGCGCGCCGTCCGATGGCGGCACGTGCACGCGCGAGCGCGTCTCCAGTGCACAGAGGGATCAAGCGATTCACTCCGACAACGCAAGCGAGGCTCGACGCGCCACTTGCGATCGCGTCGAATGGGCTTTAATTGAAACGCGGCGTCATTTGAGCGGCGAGTTTGCTTTAAACTGTCGCGTCCTAATTACTTTTATAATCAATTTATTTCGTGTATTCTGCAAATACATTGTAATGGTTACACAATATTAAGTTTAAAAAGTATTTTTGGGCTTTGTTTAGTTAGGCACAACATTGATTTGCATTGATGACAATTTGTGTAGGTTTAAGCGAGGAAGATTGTTCGTACACACAACTTTGTAACGTGTATGCTTTAACCGTGGCTAGACAGAGAACTAGCAGCAACTTGAAGGATCAAAGGCAACTGTCACCTGGCAGCGAGTTTCGAAATGTGGCTTGTGAACAGGGTCGGTCTCTTGCAAAAGTGTTGAGCGCCCAAACGTTTGTCGAAAGGTAATGGCAGCGGCATGTGCGGGAGCGCGAGGTGCAGGATTTTAAAGCCACTAATTAGTAGTTGTGGTAAGTGCTGAGTCAGCGCATTTATGACTAATTAGGTCAGATAGCATTGCCCGTTGGAACGGCCTGACGCGTCGGGATTTGTTGCATTAATGTATGAGAATGTATGAGTACTCGCTTCGGCAGCACATATACTACAATTGGAACGATACAGAGAAGATTAGCATGGCCCTGCGCAAGGATGACACGCAAAATCGAGAAGCGTTCCACATTTTTCCCGCCTGCCAAGCGTGGTGATTAAGGCAAATAACCCCTCTATGATGACTACAAATAATAAACCTTGCACCTGGCGACATATAACGCACGCACACTAAGGACCGACGAGAAGATGTATGAGCTGGAGGAGGCAGTGAGCAAGTTACACTGGGACATCGTAGGGTTATCAGAA
>DWCF01007636.1:0-10402 GCA_018230265.1 Delias oraia
AGCAGGTGGGTCTACTATATGGTAAGAGAACACCGCCGCCCATGAACAACCGCGCCACAGTCCGCCCATTGGTTGTGTTGCCGACTTTATAGGCCACTTAAGCGTCATTTTTAAGGGCCTCCGATGTTCTCTCTCACTCTGGACACCACAACAAACAAGTACCGTTCCACGCTGAGTATTCTGTGAGCCCGTGGTATCACTTTGGACGAGCCGGTCCAATTAGTGCGTCTGCATATGCTTCAGCATGGCTCTCCCATGGGTGAAAATATGTTATCGAGTGCTGACGCCAAGCTCAAACAAAATATTTATTCATAACAAACATACAATAGAGAATTGTTAATTATATTATATTATATTTATATTAGTGTATGGTGTCGTTAATATCTCTCTGTCGCCACTGGAATATACTTTTTTATAAAAACCCTACGCAAGCAAAATGAAGTGGCACTTTTCGTCGTTAAAATTTATTTGAATCACTTTTTGTACACGAATGGGATTAGTTATAAAGCAATTGGTATACAAATTATATTTTACACACAGTCATAATCATATATCATTTAAAAAGTGAGCCATCATGGACCTTTCATTCAGACATCGGATGTCTTAACAAATTGTTAAGTTTTTCTTTTTATTTTCAAATAGAGGAAAGAAATTAAGTCTTCATTTTAAAATCTACAATGTTATAAAACTTACAACATCCTATCAGTAAAATAACGCGCGCCTTCAACGTTGGTAAACACCTAAGTTATTATAATAAATATAAAAAAAATAAAAAATAAACATTTTATCTTCTATATCATCTTTTTAATTCAAAGATACAATGTGCAAGCAAAACTATCTGTAAAAACTAATCAATAAGTAATATCTTAATAGAATATGGTGGCTTAATGTCACTGAGTGCAGACAACTGTTCAACAGAACTTATGCAATAATCCACTGCAGTTGACTGTTTCACGACACATTGAATTAATTGAAGCATCCTAGTTGACGGTGTAAGGTAGGTAACGAAGAAAGATTTATATTAGAAGCGCGCAGCTATTGATTATTATGTAAATCTAAGCTAGGCACACGTGGTGCAAATGTGAACAATACATTCCATCTATTCTTAATCATACGCAAGCAATCACTGGGATGTCGTGAATAGTGTTTATAAAACATGTTAATAAGCTGTTAGGATGTAATAAAAATCTGAATGCCAATAGAGGACGTTCTAAACAGGTATAATAGATCTTCTACAATCAAAATTCGAATAAGAACTTTAGAAATGAATGACGACCTATGTAGTAAACACAATGAGAAGCGCTTAGGGGTCAAATGTAAATAAAATTCGCTTGTTGCGTGTCTTGTTATTAAAGCGGTGGCCTCTTGTTGCTCAGCGCCGGTGAACAAATTGCAAACGTCATACAGCTAGTTTTGAATAAATGTTAATAAATGATCCTGCTATTAAATAACTATTAACCATTCACTTCGCCAGCGGTTCACAAACCGCGGATTTCTTTGATAAGAGTATTAAATGTCCTTTCGGAATCCAATGTACAATTTTTAAAGAATTCAAGCATTATTGGATGCGGGAGGGGCTAAAAATAATGCTCTACCTGTTTCTAGACATCTTCACGACAAGTACACGAGGCGGGGCAGCTTTGAAAAGCATTGAGCTTGTGCGTGCTTACGCTATTGCGTGACATGTAGTCGTCTAATGAATAATAAACAGGGCAACTGCGGCGACTAGTCGCTACTCATTCATATCTATCCAAGAAGGCAATTTTTTTCATCAACTGTGAGAAAGTCAGTTAGATCGACGTACGACGTAAGTTTGTTCTCTTACGAGATGTGGACACATCTATGTATCGAGATATTTTCTGATCAGCTTGAGTCATTCGCGTTTCGTAGAGATATTGACGGCCCAGAACCTTCTATCGCATTTATAACGAGAAATATCACGAGTTGTTTAGATTAATACGTCCAGCGGAAATTCATTTCTAATATCGAGGCACAATACAAAGTTTCATCCATATACCACGATATTTGTCTTTACAGAACTGAACATTTTTTTGGATTTCTTGGCGCATACCACTCCGTGGAGTGAGCTGTCTGCAGAGGCATTATCAAACCAATACTGCCGGCAACGCATCCGCTGGTCTGTTGAGGCTAGACAAGTCATGAGCAGAGAACTACGAATCGTAGGTGAGGCTCCAGTTCTATTGCCACTGTTAAAGAGATTTGAGAAGCAAAATGCGCTATAAACGCAACAGAGATTCTTCATCTGATATAACATTTCATGAGACTTCGAAAAATGTTACTTTAATTAGAGTTTTTTTAGAGACTCATAGCTAAGTGGTTGTATACGAAGCGAGAGGTATCGGGTTCATATCTCGGTCCGGACAATTATAATTTATTCGGTCTTTGGAAGGGCTTGACAGTGGCCGGGAAGTGTCTTAACACTGTCGCACCCGTGGGAGAGCACTGACGCGTAAATGTGGGGCGGCTCGTCCGAAGTCACAGTGAGGATATCGGAAGCCCTTGAAATTATGCCGCCTAAGCGGCATAAAAAGCCGACAACGCATCCAACGCGTGGACTGTGGCACGGTTGCCATTTGCGGTGTTCTCTTGTCATATAGGAGACCCACCTGCTCCGTTGTGTGCTATACCATAAAAAATAAAGTTTTCTAACAATTTTATTTGCCGTATTTACCTGGTTTATCTACAGTCCTGTCCCTCTCAATCACTAAAACAAAGACGTACTCGAATATGAAACCAGTCAGTAACTCGACGTACGAAAATATAACAAAAAGAGCGCCTAAAAATTATTCCGCAGGCGATTTTGATTGGCGCAACGTTTTTTACCGGCCGTTTTGTATTTTCGAAATCGATACCAGTCGAACAATAAAGTATCACATCTCTATGTGATGTGTTCAAATATCGTTTGAGGAAAAATACTCTCCCGGCGTTCTCTTCAAAGTGAGGTGAATTATTAACAATGTTTTAGCGATCCGGCGTTTCCCTCCCAACAAAGTTAATACTAGGCTGTTTTGTATGAAACGTGTGTTGTTAGTCGATAGAAGCGGCCGCGGCTTCCGTTTTCATTCTTTCAAATCATCATCCATGACGTTATTCGCCATTGTCAACACGACCGGTCGTGGACGTGAACAGCTTAAAGAGTCTTTTATAAGCTGTTAAGAAATCCATACAACGAATTCAATTGCTATTTCCTTGATTTAAGCGATACATTTTCTTCGCGTCCGTGAGATGCAATTACTAAGATATGCGACATTATTTAGTATGACAAATAGCACTAACATCAAATACTTAATATCTATAACGCGGATGCAAAAGTTATCATCTTCTTTTTTAATAACGACTTAAAAAACAGCAGAAATTAATCGATTCCTGTAAATATCTTAAATGTACATCGGCCTATTTGGCCGATGTACATTTTTAAACTCCTCCGAGCGATCCCTAATTCAAACGAAATATAACCAAATGTAGCGCACATAAAAGAGCGTTGCATCCGACTTCGCGAAGCGCTTTTTAGAACTGTCTAAGTACATAAACATTGAGAACATCTGAATTCCTAAGGAGAGACATGCCAAGTCCACGTTATGCTTCGCTCGCAACTTTGCTCGTCATGTCGAGTACAGTGTCGCGTGATCACTTGGCTACGCGACTTGAGGACACTTAATCAAGGAGGTTAGCAAACCAGTGTGATCCCCTCAAAGAACCTCATGGGTTGAGTGATCCTCGAATAGATCAACCGCCAATTAGAAGGCTTAAGTTCCATCTGGAATGCAAGGTCACTTCACAAACGGTAGTTTTCAATAAGACTGTTATATAGGTTCCGTTCAATCGATTTGCATTCGAAGTCGCTGGACTACAATTATTTACCCTTTCTAACTGTTCTCACCACACTCGGCTTTATTTATTGTTCACGATAAAGTTTACAGCGTTTCGTATTTATCGTTTTCTTATTTATATTCGCACACCTCCGTTTTTACTTCTCAACCTTCGACTAAACATCATTACTCTATCCGCCTTACTTATACAATTTGCTAAGATCCGATCTTTTCTTAAAATGTTTTGACTCGTTTTCGCAAAAACGAAATTCGTGAGCTCATAAAAAGGCAAGAGTGGGATAGCATATTTCTGACATTATTTCAAGTAAAGCAACGATTATAAGTAAGTGAGTTTCTTATTGTTATAAGCTTCCTCTCGAGAGACTTCTACGTCGACTGTCGAATTATTCAAATTCTATGATTTATTCTTTTTAAGGGGAACATTTTACATAGGTAGGTAACAGTCTTAATAATAAAAATGTTCATTTTCATATTTATCTTAATATCCTTGGATAAAACATAAACGAAGTACAATTATTTGACAAAGAAACCATATTATGTTTATTCCGACTTTGTACGGTCCATATGGGGGTATGATGGGAGTATTATGATGGTATGATGTAAGATCGCGGCCGAAGATAACTTTTTAATTACTAACACTTTTAATTTTTGTGGACGTTGGGATACAATTATTATATGTTTAAAATATATCTTACAAAAACATTTACATCAAAATAGCTAATACACTAGTATTGTTGAGGTCAAAAATTTTAGTAAATTTCTGCTTTATTCGTAAAATTTCCAACACTTGCATTATCTATATTTATACAAATATTATAAAGATGTAGAGTCTGTTGTTCGTGACTGTAAGTGGTAATCTCTGAATATACTACACCGACTTTGAAAAATCTTTCACTAATAGAAAGCTACATTATTTTGTATAATATCTGTGATATATAAACCTGAAAATGAAAAGGTTTCTTCGTGGTAATCAGTAACAATGGAATGATAATATTTCTTACGAACACTGCGTTAACGAAGACAGATACATGATTGAGTTCTAATGAAAAGTTGTAGAGTAAGAATAATGCATATAAAAAAGTCCTAGATAGAATATATAGAACTTTAATAAATTGTAATAAAATTTCTATCAAACCACGTTTACCGGGTCGGCTAATTTTGTTATATTTTTATAACATAATTATGGTTCATATGTATTCTTTTAACTAGATTAAATAGTGCATTATTGGAAATTTTTAGATAAATATGACTAACACTGACTACAGTCAGTGTAAATGAGTATAATTAGTAAATGCCACCGCAGATACAACTATATATGCCTTGTATAGAATATATATGCCAAGACATACTACCAAGGTAGTATGCCCACTTTGTCACGAAAACAGGACACGATGATAATTTAAAAGCCACGTTCGTTGTGAGGTTGGTCAAGTGCACTGACTCTGCGGTAAATAATAAACCATCATATATTCTCTAACGATCTCTACTTCTCAATTAATAAAGCGGACATAATTTTCTTTTTCACTCTTTAATATTAAACACTGGGTATTCAATTAAACAATAACTAAATAAAAGAAGAGCAATTTTATATACAGCAGACTCTTTTTATAACGATGGATAGTGACACCGCTTTGGTTTACCATAAGAACAATGTATTTAGTCTCTGTATAAGGATATCGCTCACTCAATGAACGATGGTGTTCAGAGCAATAGTATTTATTTTCATGTCCTAAGCGGTTGATCCATTTGCTATAGACGTTCTTTTATAAAGGTAGTGTGTTTCGCCTTCCGATGTACGTACTGATATGAACTTTTTCATTTAAATATCAGTACATAGCGCCTATAAACATTACAGTAACTTTAATACTATTAACGATCAAAAATGATCAAAAAATAGGCTTCCCTTTAAATAACGCTCATTCTTCTATTACGATGAAAAAGGCTGGTGTAATGGATTTCATTATAAGTAGAGTCTACTGTAGTTAAAATTAAATTTAACTTCTATATTTTGAACTTTTAATAAGAATCGCAATATGCATTTATGAAATATATATTTATAAAATGAATAGAATAGGCAGACAAAATAGTTTATTAATTAATATAATTGTATGTACAAAACATTTAATTTAAAGTAATAATAAAATTACTATATAAAGCCTTCATTAAAAAATTTCTTGTATAGTTATCACACTGAATTGTTTAAATATTTTGAGAGTTTTGCAACACATTTCCTACCTCTTCAGTAAACATACGAGCGAGAATGGGCACATACTTTTACTCCATCCAAACGTAACTAGGTACTTAGCTACGTAGGAAATACTGCATACATCTTTAAAGCTCTTGTGTGAAAATGGAAAACTGATTTTACAAATCCAGAGTCTACATATATCGACTTTATAGATATTACAACCTTATGTAGATTTCAAATTGATGTAAAGCACGTATACAGTTGTTTTATGAAATACGTGGTAGAGCAACGCTGACGCACTGATTAGGCTGGCTCGTCCGAAGTGATACCACGGTCTCACAGAATACTCAGCGTGAAATGGTACTAACTATACAACCAAACGCCAGGATGAACATAATAGTTTGCCTACGAGTAAGTGCGTCAATTGCGCCTCTCTAAATAGGTTAAAGGTCTCAGTAAGCGGATTAGTGTTTTCAAAAGGGCTTTATTCTTTTGTATTTGTACGGCCCTTTGTAAAAACTTGCAGTCTCGGTTCGCAACTATTAAACAACAAAAGAACTCGAATCTCTGGGACTAATTGGTTCAGTTGCTGCTTACGAAAATTAACTTACACTACACTCGAACAAATACTAAATTATTTTACTGCCGTTTATTTAAAATAACAAAATATAATTTTTAATCATGATTTGACATTATTAATGAAATATTTTTACTTTTATTACTAGTTTACATTTAAAGATTCATTATGGCTGAATATTAGACAGTATAATAGCAAATAAGAAATAACCCAAACAAACTGTCTGTAAAAATACTAATATAATACCCATTGAACTGAGATGGCAACGTCATCAGAAACCGATCTAAAGTACGGAAAGTTCATTACAGCAGGTTAATGGGTTTCACGGTAGTCCAGATAGTGTCATAAGATGCTAGTGATGGAAGTTTCAACCGCATTACTATGCTCTTATAAACTCTATCTATATCTCTCTCTATCTAACTCTATCTATACAAACAAGTGACATTAAGTTTACTAACAATCTTAAACCTATTATTGGAATAATATTAGTTTTACTTAAATGCGCGTTGTTTCTGAAAACATGTGTTTATTATAACAGTAAGCTAGTCTGTCTGCTAAACTTTATCCAAATTAAACAGTCATTACTGTTTACCCGTGCTAGAGCCATGCTGAAGCATATGCTGTCGGGGCCTAAATAATATAGTAAATATATTGGCCGGGCTAAAATGATACCACGGGCCCACAGATTACTCAGTGTGAAACGGTACTTGTACTGCGTTTAGCTGAGTGAGAGAGCATAGCGGAGGCTTTAGAAATGATGCCGCTTAAGCGGCGTCAAAGGCCGGCACCACTACCAAAACGTGGAGTGTGGCGCGGGTGGCCACGATCGGCGGGACTCTTTTACCACAGGAAACCCACCGCTCCGTTGGCCGCTATACCATAAAAAAATACTCTTAGTAATTTAAGTACAAAAATGTTAATTTCTTCATATTCAGAAATATTTCGTTAATGCCAGTGATTATTTAGAAAATAGTTTATTAGATTATTTAAGACTTAGTTTTGAATTAAAACTTTTTAAAAGATTAAAAATGTCATGAGTACCTACCCCTAATCGTTTATTCTGCTATCATATCATGACTATTATTCTAAAGTTACAGGTATGTATAAAGCTAATTTTATCGAATAAAAGTCATCCAATCGATAACAGTACTTTTCTGACACCATACACCATAATCGCCAAACTATACAGATATATATATTTTAAAGAATTAAAGTTTGTAAACATTTGTGTAATCTCTGGATCTACTGAACTGATGTTGAAATTACTTTCAGCAATAGAAAGCAACGTTATTTGTGAGTAACATATACTATATAATAACACGAAAAATGGTAAGGATTTTTGTGGCACTCGGATTTGCAAAGTAAATCGAAGAAAAAACATTTAAAGGGTCTTCCTTACGAACGCTGCCTTAACGAGAGATAAACGATTGAATTCTAGAGAAAAGTTGTAGAGCTTGAAATAAAAGAGCTTTGAAGCTATAAAAAGTTAACGACAGCATATATATTTTCATCATTACGGAATGTTTCCCGTGTCAGCTAGTAACTTTTTTCTATAGCGGACAACAGAGCAGGTGGTTCTACAATATGGTAAGAGAACACCGCCGCCCATGAACAACCACGGCACAGTCCGTGCACAGTCCCGGCAACACGGTTGTGTTGCCGGGTTTTTACGGCACTTAAGCGGCATTTTTAAGGACCTTTGATATCGTCACTCACTCTGCAAAACACAATATAAGTACTGTTTCACGCTGAGTATTCTGTGAGCCCATGGTATCACTTCGGACGAGCTGGACCAATAAGTACGTCAGCATAAGCTTCAGCATGGCTCTCCCATGAGTGAAAAGACCTATCAAATTTAATCTTTTATATAACTTTATATAAAGAAATAAGACGTTTGTAATTTTTATTGAAATCATTATAAACTTACAAGCCGTTCTCGAGAGCACCAAAAAGCTGTCTTTAATCAATTTCATTAGCAAAAAGTTTACGAGTAAAGCTCCAACTAAGTCAATCGAAGTTACATAGTTTCGAGGTTGATTTAATATTGAAAAGAAGCGATGGCGATTCAAAATTTACAATTCCACTTTAGCATGTTAGATAGCTTCAGGCGCATTTAAAATTATATTTTCAATTTGACAACAAACTTTTTTTTCCTATTTTACTTATTTTAAAGAAATAAGTCTATTTTCTATATACGTCGCTGTTTAATATTTTATTGTAAGTTTGTCGATCTCAAAAAGCTACTTTCAAAAAATTCTAATTACAATATCGATGATTATTTCAATGCCTTGTGAAATAAAAAATATTATATGTACACATTCATACCTAGGTACCAGAAGTAATATTACGCCGGAAATGATCGACTTTCAGAACGTCACTTTTTTCCCGCCGCTTTACGTGAAATGCCTCAGTTATTAAATCGAACCGTTTTAGTATTTTTTAAAAACTCGCTATTTTAACTATAATGACTTGTGAAACAATGTTACAATAATGCATTTAAAATAATATGGTCAGCCATTTATATTTTGCCACTCCAAACCCTATTTCAATTATTGCAACAGACTTACATAACTCTAGTGTTCTCAGAGAACTCCAGGTTCGCCGCTGTGTTAAATTCGAGCATATTATTGTAGGTGCATATATTTTGGACAGGGCAGGATGCCGTACTAAGTTTATCGAATTTGAAGCCGCTTTAATGGGCGATAGAATTGTTAGTCAAAATATGAATCGGGAATCGCTAAAAACATATGATGACGCTCTAATTGTGTCACTCGATCCTTGGATCGTGGCGCGGTTGTCCATGGGCGGCAATGATCTTTGACCCGCATATTTCGTTCAGCGCTATACAATAAAAATATTAAAAAATAATACACACACACATATATGTGATAATGTATAGGTATATATTATATACACAATTAAAGCTGATGCTGAAGGGGTATTGAAATAGGCTGCACTCTCGATGGTATTAATGGAGTAATTTTTATATCCAAAGAAATAAAGGCTGGTAACGCAACCGCGAATCTGCAAGTGCTGGAGATGTCCATGGGCGGAGGACCGCTTGTTCTAGGTAAGTCTCCTGGTCGTTTACGACCGATTATATAAAAAAAATAATATGTAATTAGATTTCTACTACTTTTACTACTAAATTTCTAGTACAATACTGAACCAATGAATACACAACATGTTACAAAATTCGCAGTCCAAATAAAAAAGTACTTACAAATATCGAGAGTGCGAAGGCGGCAAACATGAACGAAGAGCAACAATGCTATTACACATGAAACCATCGCGAACTGTTCACTTTACCATCTCTGCCGATATTTTGATTCTGAAACAAAAGAAGTGTATGTTGTTTAAGAAATAATTTCTCATTTTAATGTCCATTATTGTAGAATGACGACTGTTGTAAATGTAGACTATAGTAACATGCTGTGTAACCTCCATGGCATCATAAAGCCAGCGTCAAAGATATCATCTATATTCTATATGCCCAAACAAACGTTATAACAATAATTTTAAAAAGATGTAGAGTTTGTGTGTTTGTGACGATGTAGGGGCTAATCTACTCATGTGAGAGTTATCCTGAAGCATATACTAGCGGATTACAAGCTCCGGCTCGTCCGAAGTGATACCTAAGTGGGTGAGGATATCGGCAGCCCTTAAAAATGTCGCATAACCGGCGTAAAAAGCCGGCAACACAACTAAAGCACGGACTGTAGCGCGGTTGGAGGCAAGCGGCAATGTTCTCAAACCACATAAGAGATCGACCTGCTCCGTTGACCG